>JAIPRL010010542.1:0-15272 GCA_025469235.1 Pemphigus obesinymphae
ATGCAAGCTGTTTGATTTTTGTAGAGACTGTGGATAATTCTTAGGTCATGGTGTTCAACACCTATTTCTTGTAATGTGAGCAGCATTTTATTCCAGTTTACATTATCGAATGCCTTCTCCAGGTCTAGGAAAGCCAAATATGTAACTGTATTTCTATCAATCTGTTTTTCAATTAACACTCGCAGTCCTAGAATTGCTTCTCTTGTACCTTTTTGTCTTCTAAATCCATATTGATCATTTTTCAGGTACTGTTCAAATTTTCCTTTTATTCTCCCATTTATTATTTTTGTTAGGAAAAAAATTTGTTTGTTCTTCTAGATACTCTTTAAATATTGCTATTCCTTCTAGGTATTTACAAATATTACACAAATAAGGACTATAATTAGCATTTAAAACAAAATTTGGTTGGACTATTTTCGATCAACTATTGTTTTGTCCCACTTTATTGAATCTTGAACTGCCTACATAATATAAAATTGTGTTGTACAAATTAAGAAAAAAAATCATATTTCTCTGAAAAATTTAGTTTTGTAGCTGGGTGATATAATATAAATAATAGGTGTCTTAGTACATTGTTAATTTATAAACCAAATTTATGCCATATAAGGAATATAAACATCTCTCTCATAAATATATTTTATGTGTACTTATGTAATATTTGGATCTCTATAAATGTAATAGTAAATCCGAAAAAATTAGAATAAATAATATATATAATAATACAATGTGTTTCTCATATTATTATATATTGTAATTGCACTCCGTTTTTTTCATAATATTAATATTAATATCTATATTCAAATATACCTACCACATCTACCTCAAACAGGAATTAGAATATAAAGAAAAAATTAAAAATTGCAAGTAAAATTGATTTCCCTACTATTTATGTATATAATATATAGATTAGCAGTGCTGTAATACATTTAATAAAAAATGTATTACATTAAAAATAAATATTTAAATATCAACGTATATAAAAGTAACAGGTATAATATATATATATATATATATATATAATAATAATATAATATATTGATAATATATAATAATATATATAGGCTTAATCCCAGTCAAATATAATTAATCGTTCTATGAGATCTGTGTGGAAGTTTATGACTGTTTATTTTACTAAAATGATAATAATATATTAATATTATATACATATTATAATAATACTTATACATAAATACTTGTTTATAGATGGTGATCTAAATTATAACTTGCAATGGGGTATGTCATTTTCTCAAATAATTTTTTTTTAATTACATATAAATATTTTAAATAAACACCTAACTTTGTATCCAGTTTTAAATTACATTTTTTTTTTTTTATTAAGTTATGCAACCTTTGTATTTTTAAATTAGTAATTATATTATGAATTATATAATGCAATGAAGTAGTTGGCTCCATATAATGTAACTTGTATTTCATGTTTACTTTATTTTTCTGAAACTATTCAGGAAAAAGAAGCTTTGGTGTAAAGAACATTATTTTTGTCTAAATACCATATTGTAGGTCATTATTAATAGAGATAAAGAAATTATTGTATACCAGCCTAATACGACCAGTGATATTGTACGGATCGGTAACCTGGGCACTTAAGAAATCAGTCTTTGGGATGGGAATATATAGTTAAAAGGATGTACAAGAATTAAGAGGCGAAGTAAGTTGGAAGGATTTAGCAATGAATAAGACGGCTGGAGAATTGGTTGTGAGACGAGATGGTCCTAGAGGTCAGATAACCCAAAAGAAGAAAGAAGAAGAAGAAATACCTCTATAGACAGTACTAATAATATGTAATGATTTGATTTTTCTATCCAGTAGTTTTTGTGGATAAAAATAATACTACCTATTATAACGGATGAATTTATATTTAGGAAATCAACAATTCATTTTTATTTTTACTACTTATTGTTGATTTTTAAATTTATTTTACCACATTGAACAGAGTAAAATGGTCCATTGTCATTTTTTGAGTTTCACAGAATATTATAATTTTTTAATCAAAGACAAATTATTGTATTCGAAAAATGATTATAAGAAATGTTTGGTATAGTGATATTTATTAATGCATAAAAATTCTCATAAATTTTTGGTAGCATTTATTTACGCATAGCAAAACTATTAAAAAATCTAAATATATGTAAATAAATAAATATCATATAATAACTAAAAATAAATTACCTCTATGTATAATATTATTATTATAATATAATATTAATAATATTAATATATTATTATTATAAGATAGTTTTTTATCAGACAATATCTACTAGACTCTTGTCTTCTTCTTCCCCCCCCCCAAAAAAAAAAGAAATGCACAATAATTAAAAAAATAAAATAACCGGAAAAGAAACTGATAACAATTTGCACATGCAGCATAATGAGTTCAAAATCTAATGTTATATATAAATCTATGATTTTTTAAATTTCAAATAGCATAACTCAGTGTTATCACAAATACAAATGTAAATTGTCTTTAATTTGACCGTGTTATTGTGCTTACTTTTATCCTCGTATGTACTGGCTAACTAATTCTTGATTGTAAAACTGCCACAGTACATATTTTCACCCCCTGGTATTACACACCAATTAAATAAAAAGAACAAATTGTTGTAAAACCACTAAAATTCTCTTTATGCTTAAAAACTAAATTAATATTTAAAATATTAAACATGCGAAAGAACGCAATATACTAAATTTAACGTACATAAACTGTGTTCATATATTTTAAACATGTACGGCTACGTTATTACTCATTTGTAATAAATATATACAAATATCAACAACAATTTTAGCATATTTAAATTAATTTGAATATATTGTAACAGAATTATAAATTCATTTTTTATTAGGAAATTTAATCATATTAATGATTTCCAATGGTTTCCAATCATAGATTTCAGATGTTCTAACATTCATTTTAAAGAGAAAAAACATACTATACGATACATTTAATACTTTCACTGCCCACATTATTTAGGCTTCAATGGATTTAATATACCTTGCACATTTTTTGTAAATTATATAATTTGCGGACTAATTTATAAAAGTAAAACATACAGTTAAAATTTTTTTAAATCAGTATTTATTTAGGTACTTATTCTAATTTTTAATAGCAGATACCAGAAAATCACATAGTATTGTTACTATTGATTTTACTTATATAAACATAATAGTGTAAAAAATTTTTAGGAAAGTAACTACTGTTATTAAATATTTAGTAATATAAATATGTGATACATTAAATTTAATTTTAAAATAATTCTTAGGAATTTTATTAAATAAGTTTAAAAAAAAATATACCTATTTAAATTTGTTTTACTATTTTCTAGTTAAACGAATTCACCCTTATTATTACCATGCCTTATAATTATTTTAGCACTTACATATATTGTACTATCACGTCTATGATAGTGAAAGTAAAATGTAAAATATTTTTGAACGACATAATATATGTTATCGATGTTGGAGACTTACCTCTAATGCTCTGAATGTTAAGAATATAAGCTAAGATGTAGTATTAAAATTATTTTTTTTTAATTGTATGAATGTTTATTGTATAATCATATTGCTTAAAATCATTAACATTTTCCTGTATATCAAATACAATGATTGTATATAATTTTAAAGATCTCTATCTATTATACATATAACATGATATTCTTTAAAACCGTAAGGTCGCATAATTACTGGAACTACCTTATGACTATCGTTTTATATTTTTTATAAATGATTGGTCAATGACTAGTTAATAAGTTAAATAGTTAATTTTTTTCTCACTTTTAATTTCATTTAGTTTCAAATTTTTTGAACTCAATAACTTACTTAGATAGATTAAGTTATAATTGTTTTAACTTAAATGTTTAGAGTTAATTTTTATAATCACTCAGCTACCTACCTTAATACATAGAGAGAGAAATATTCTCGTTATTTTATTACACCTATGTTCTACATAATATAATTGATGTGTGATTATGTTGAAGAAACAAAATAAATTAGAGTCAAAATTATACTATTTTAAACTAAAAAATATACGTGAATAGTGTAATTAATAATATGCATAGTATGGTACTCAAGCATAAATTGTTCTAAAAAAATTATAAATTTTAATATTTTAATTTTTTAAGTAAAACTTCTTATGAGGAATTACAGGAGTTTTACCAGTGTAGTAGTCAGGCTGAAATTTATTTTCTATAATGACCACAAAAATCTCTATAATTTTACTTTTTAACTAAATTATTTAGGTAACATTTTTTTTTTTAATTTTAATTTTAGACTTAATGAGTCGAAATTATTTTTAATTTTTTAAACCTTAATTATTGGGCATGGGTTAATTTAATTCAACTTATTTCAGTAAATTTACCTTAGAAACATGGCAGACTAACACACATTTTTTTTATTACATAAAATTATTTTCAGTATCTATTTCTAATTATCTTACTATATTTATTAATTGTATATTAATAGCTACCATTATCAATAATTCGGCTATAGATTATTAATATTTAAATATCTATGCATTCACTTTTTTTTTACGTTGAAATTGTAATTATTGAGGTACAACACCATAATATGTGCGAGAGTGCGGTATTATATTAATTATGTTATGTCGAAGAAAAAATCTGTGAACTGAGAATTAATTTATTTTTATTTTACTATCTAGTTCATTTTATTGAAATAATAGTACACAACAAAATTTAAAAACATAATAATAATACTTAATATTATATTATTGTTCTAAATAGCAATATTTATATATATTATAATTATAACTATTTCGTTAATTTTAATCTAGAATTGTTAAATGTTGAAATTACTTGTAAGTGATTTTTGTATATTTTTTTACATACCTATAAAGTTATAAATAAATATTAATTGTACTAATTTTCTTCTCGAGTATATTATATTAAAATTTTGTGTTTTCGAATTTTTTATGATATTGTGAATTAAATCATGCAGTTTACTTATTGTTTACATATAATGGATAAATACTGATCACTGATTGAACTCGAGTAATATACAGTTTGCAGAGACAAATGGTGGAACTAATCGTCATAATATTGCGTTTAATAAAACCTAAAACAAACAACGAAAATTACGTAAATTGAAGTTCCAAACTAGACTTGGCAAATAAACATCCCCTTGCTTGGTGATAATAAAATCGATTTGGAATTATTACATACATCTGTGTAGTTGTACTAGTAAATCTAACATATTCAGGGTCGTCCCGGCAATAGGAGAAACCTTCCCATCTCGGAAAGCAATCGGCAAAATGCAGATCAAATGGCAAATAGTAATAGTCGACGCCTTTTTTTTTTTTTTGGTTATTCACTTACAAGTATTTTGTAATTTTAAGTCGATAAACTATAAATTATTAGGATTGTAGTCGGCAAAATCGAAAAAAAGTTTATTACTTTTTTTCTTTTTGTTAATTTTATGTTTTAAAGAGAAATATTATATATTTTTTTACATTTTCAACCCCCCCCCCCAAAAAAAAAAAAAAAAAATCTTTTTTGAGCCTGAACATATAATATTATATATAAATTTCAAAATACAAGGTTAGCCATAAATAAGTTAATGTTTTAAATTAAGTTAAAAAGTTGAGTTAATTTTAGTTAGAGTTACTTAAATCGTTGTTTTTTTAATAATTAACATGTTACCTTTAAGTTAACTTTATACAAAAATATATAAATTAAATTAAATTTGGTATTAAGAACAGTGCAAATTTTCTCAATGAGATTTTTACTTTCTAGTATAGAATATATCACTTTTTTTACTATTCAAATATATTAATTTAATGGATCATCAGCATAATTCTATAGATAGTTTTTATTCTAATTTTTCGTTATTTGCCCCTACTAATTCCACTATTAATTTTTATTTTTATTTTGTAAATAGTTATTGTAAAATCTTTTGTTTAATTTATAATGTCGTCCCACTTATACCTAATGTTAATATTTCTATGTTTTAGTTTAAGTATATTTTACCAAACGTTTGTGGTCTTAGGATACAACTCCGTGATACAAGAGTTTGTGTCTTTTTCAAATTGATTTATATTTTATTTATTGTGTCTATCCAAAATTGAAAATATATTGGAGTGACGAGCACTGTCTGTTTGATATTAATAAAAGCCCTCATAAAAGTCGATTTTATATTAATATTAGTGTGAATTCAAAAATATAGATATTTTAGTAGCTGAGCAGCTTAAGTTTTTCTATTTTAGAAAATTAAAATTTTTAACTTATAAAGTTATATGCCATCATATAAACGTAGTAAATAACACATAATAATAAATATTGATGGTTTAAATAGTTACATATTACAACGTGTATATATATATCTATAAATATTTTGTTGCTGGTAATATAGATTATTCAAATAGAAGTAAGTTATTTTTTAAATAATTCATATTTGATTGAATTTACAATTATCAATAAATATCTAATTATTTTCTATGTGTTTTTATTATTTCTGTGTTAGAAGCATAATATATAGAGATCAATTTTAAAGTGACTGTTAACGGGCAGAATTTGTTCTGAGAATATGTTACAAAAATTAGTGGTACTTAACCATAGCATTAGTAATAAAGTTATGCTTTATTAATCAATAATTTATCATAATAAAATCAATTGAGAAATACTCATTTCATAATGAAGCATAATGATAATTAATATATAATTATCATCTAATTATGTTTATTTATTCATTATTGAGTGACAATAAAGGGGCTTTTATATATACCACAGTTCATATAACACAAAATATCAAAAATTGTTATACCTGTTATGTAGTCAATTTACATACGTGTGTTTGGAATGATTATGGATATTATGAATTAAATCATACAATTAACTCATTGGTCGCATATAATACAATTATACCTATTTCGAATTTGATTCAAAATATAAATAAACAATAACAACTATGATACTTGAATAATTTAAATTTGAAAATAGTGAGGCAAAACTCAACTGAAAAATTTGAATATCTTATACTTATACATTTTTTATATTATTATATTCCTTCTTATTTAAAGTAAATTTAAATTTTAAATTTGTAAATTGTATCCTATTCTGATCATAGAATAACATGTGCATTATGTTGTTTATAGATACGTATATTATAATAGACAATTAATAATAAATGAGTAATACAATACATAAATCTTAAATGCAATAAGTATGATATCTCGTAACTCAATATAATGACTACTATTAATTGTATATTAATCTAGTATCCGATATTTGTTTATTTATATATATTTTACAGACATTTGGGCAGATATAGATGATCGTAAGTATTATAACAACCATATACTGAATATCATATTAGTAATAATATAATACAAACTTTCTAAGTTAATAAAACATCAAAAGACATTGAAATAACTTATAACAACGCATAACTTATAACAACTTTATTCAACATAAAAATCAAACATTAATTTGTCATTGGCGAGTCGCATAAGTTTAATAAAAAAGGGGCTTTAGGAGATAGAGGATAGAATAGAGAGACTAAAAGCAGCAGTATTCCTAGTTTTTCTTATTTAACTCTGGAATAAATTCAAGCTATGAAAGATAGAGACTCTATAGAACCAATCAACAAACTGACCAGTAATCAACTACCAGATAACCATCTACGATCTGTAAAGCTAGGCATATTCAGAACGTTACCAATAATTGCATAATCATGGGGAGGACTAGGAAATTTAAATAAAAAGAAAGTGTACCATAAAAACTTTTATTGAATCTGCTCATTTGTTATCGAGTTCCTAGAAGTATGAGAATCCCAAAAACAGTGCTATATTCTTGTATGGGTTATTTAAGGGCATAGTAAAAAGCTTTCAGAGAGACAGAAAACTTAAAATCATGTACAATTTTTAGAATAAAGCCAAGAAATTTTTGTGTCGTTCAACTAATATCTCCAATGTGTATTCGAAGACATAAATAAGTCAATAATCGGAAGCTAAGATTAAGCTCAGAATTGATCGTACGCGTGATCGTAGAAAACAAATTGTATAATTTATAATATTCATGATAGGATTTCGTGAATACGTTATAATCTGAAACTTCGATACATTATATTTCAAGTCAAATGCTTCATCCTAGATGACCAAATAATTTTTTCATGTCGTCTGAGAAAACAAATAATTTAATATGCATTAAAACATAAGGCATCTTATTAACTAGTATAAAAAAGAGAACTAATGACAATATAGCTCCTTGAGAAACTCCAGTTGAATGTATAGACGCTACAGACTTGGTACCATACAACTCTACCCATCATCTTCTATTAGTCAGGTAAGAATAAAACGAAGTGAGCAGAGAGTCATTAAAGACAGATTTCTCTAAGGATCCACATAGAATTGAGTGTTGTACACTATTAAAAACCTTGGAGAAATTAGTAATGACGTCTATATGAGCATTAGGTTGAAAAGTATCCTTAATATAACCATAAAAACTATATTACACGTGATTGTCGATTGATTAGTGCGGAAGCCATAATTTTCATCAACTAAAATAGAATTTACAGCTACTTTAATAGACTCAAATAGTTTTGCAATGTGTGACGTAATAACAATTAATCTATAATATTCAACTTTAAAAACGTCACTAAATTTTACGGTTAGAGTAATAAAATAAAGTTTAAAAATTCCTCGGAAGAGTTCCTGATCCAATGATTTTCTAAAGTCTAACCACAATAAACCTGTAAATAAAATGCACAAATTGTACAATAATATTCCAGGCAAACCATCAGGATTAAAAGATGTAACATTAAGAGGCTTAAATAATCACCATCGATATTATGGAAAGAAAATGGGCATTTTTTTGTTAATCAAAAGGCAATTTAAATTCTCAAAGCAACTGATGAGAATAATTATGATAAGTAAAAGCCCAGTTTTATATTTACAAAGTATATAAATATATTAGCAGCATCAGTATTATCTTTAAAAGTATATTGTTAAATGTCACAGTAGTATGTATACCACTAGCTAATGTTTTTATTACTGCAAATTTAAAAAATGAACTAGGATCATATTTAAAATCTGTCTCAACACCAAAAAATGGGTACAATTAATGTAATTGCGATGATATTGCTTGGATAAATATTTATATTATACACGAAGAAATAATAATGATGACAGTCCCTAGGGCATAAAATGATTTATACTTATTATACGCAATTATTTTCATAACCTCTTTAGTATACCAATAAGGAAAGCAGAGTTGGCGAGAGTCTCAGGCTAAATATATAAGGATAAAACTTATATAATTTTATCATAATCAACATGTTAAAATTTATAAAAAAGAACATACAACAGTTCAACATTTAGAAAAGTAATAATAATAACAGAGGAGTGGACAAAAACTAAATAATATAGATGTATCACATCTATAGATATTATAGTTAATGAACTCAAGCTTACCAGAAAAAAGGTCGTTATGCCACATCTCAGTAACAACAATGGATATAAAATTAAAACGAGAAATATAACAATTAAAAATAACAGACTTGGTTCGAAGGCCACGGCAGTCTTAGTAGAATCCGAAAGAATCAGTCTAACTGAAGATGCTAAGTTGATAGATGGTTTGAATGAGAGGTTACCAGTTTTTATACTTTTAACAACAGTAGAAATGTTGTTTAGATATGTGATGGTTTAATTGACATGCCATATTTTGCTTTGGCATCAAGCTCGGTGTGATAGGCCTGTAATAACTCCCATTCTATACGAGTTATATCCCCCACTAGTCTGAAGTTAGGCAAAGCAACATTTTTATTTAAAACCAAAGGAATATCTATTGCTCATAGGTGCAACTAGAGCTCTATTTTTGGGTAGGCTAAATTTTAATAATATCATATTTATATATATATAATCGATAAAATATATAGTTCTAGCTATTAAATATTTATTAAAAAGTCTAGTTAAATTAACATTATTTTTCGGTCCTTTTCTACAAAATTTTTTAAAATATCATTCACATTTAATTTGTTAGTTATATCTCTTTATATATTTAAAATAGATAAAAATGTAAAGCGATCTTGTGCCATGGAGAATCTTAGACTATTTTTAATCGTCTCATTGAAGAGAATGATCTTTCACAAGTGGCTGAACTTATGGGAATCGATAAATCCATTTGTAACAATTTAAAAAAAAATGTTTATAGCAATTACAATACTATACTAGCATCCTGGCCACTCGAATCATTCACAAACCAATTAAATCGTTCATCTACTATACAATATTTTCAATCGATATACGTAACGGTATCGTTCGTTATCTGAAGAGTTTAAATACGAGAAATTTCGGACTCTTTAATATCGATTTTTTAGATTAATTGAAACGACTATGAACTTTCAATACGGGTATGCCGGTTCGAATCCCTATACACCTATATGTTTTTTTGATACATTTTTTATCTAATTTCTAAAATCGTTATATATTTTCCTATCATTTTTTTTTTTTCGTTTAATTAAATTAAATTTTGTACCTACCGACCTATTTTATTTCATTAAATTATGCATTTTATAATATCCTGTGAAGAATCCGTATTAAGTATTTATGTTTGTTCCGCTGATTCATAGAATAGGTACCTATAAATATAAAATCGTAGGACTTCCATAGTATTTTTCACAATTTGAAATTAATTTATGTTGATAGACTCGGGCAAACCTTTATATAAGATGTTTAATTTACATGATTTAACATATCGACCAGACGACAACGGTTATATAAAAATTTGAGAACGAAAAGTCCGAGCGACTTCTTATATATGCGAAGTAGTTACTTACTATATTATATTATATATATATATATATTTTTTTTTTATACCAATATTATATTTAACAGTAAATATTTCTTAAAAGTTTCATCAAATTTATATTAAGGTTGAGTAAAACCTGTAACTGGTTCAAGTTCTTATAAAAATCCGAGAATAGTATGTTCGATCAATTTTCGGATTAAGTACTATTATTTTGTCAACAGTTTAACACTTTGGGAGTGAACGGCAACTATCTTCTAGAAAGCGAACTACAGTGTCCGCCGTAGGCGTAATATTTTTTAAATTAATTAATTAACAATATTATTTCCAATAAAATACATAAACCAATGTGTAAGAATTGCAAAAGTAATTCTACTAATGAGGCATTGTACTCAATAAAAGTTAAACTTACAAGATGTCACACTCAATCGGAGTTTCAAATTTAAGGGGGTTCGAGTTAGTCAAAAAAACATCGTTTTTAGATCTTTCGTTGTGACAAAATTGCGCGACTTTGGCTTATCCGATTTTAATTCTGTAAAAAGCATAATATTTTTTGATATATTTTCTAGGCTTAATTGAGGCATTTTTCAAAATATAAATTTTCGATGTCATTATGATTAACAAAATTTCCATATTTTAAAAATTGTTCACTTGTATATATCTAAAGCGGTAATGCATATTTCGGAAAACGCTTCAATTAAAACCTAGAAAATATGTTAAAGAATCTTATGGTTTTTATGGAATTAAAATTGTACGAGCAAAAGTCTTACAATTTTGTCACAGCGAAAGCAACTTTCTGTCCAAAAAGTGATTTAGTATACAATTTTATTTTCATTATTTTCACACTTACAATTCATATTTAACCTAGACGGATATAGATACAAGCCCAAGGAGTGTATTTATTAATTTATTTTAAGCATTTTTAACTTCAATGACCTTTCTAACTGCATTTAATTCTAAATTAAAAATTTTATCATGTACGAAAAGTTGCCTATACAATACTCCTTAAAAATGACCGACTTGAACCCCCTTAAGGTTGAATATACAAATAGTGTCGCATAAAAGGAGTTGTACTTACAAGGAGTTGCACCTGGCAGGTGTTGCACTTAAGCTAGTATATTAATAATATTCATATTGTTGATAAATTAAAACTATTATAGACAATAACACATTACTTATGGTAAATTATACATCGGATTCGGAAAGTACACATTACGCGTTTGAAAACTGGGTGGGATAGGCCTAACCTAACCCAAGCCCCTCCTTCTATTTGCGCCTATGCTATTGCGTCTTTTTTATTGTTTAATACTATTTTTAGTGGTTGAATAGATAGTTTACAAGACGAAATTTGTAGTCAATGGGTAGTGAAATTGATTTTGCTAATTGTGTACAGACTAATCTTTACTTATCATCTGAGATTCTAGTAATTACTTCTGGCGAAGAGGTTTCTGGAACATTATGAGCTATTATATTAAAACAACATCATTCTCGCTTAGCAAGTTTTAGAATACGATGATAAATAAAAAAAATAAAAAATAAAATACTTTAACTATATATAATATAAATATTAAATACTTTAATATTTAATAAATAAATAAAAGAAAATGAAATAGAAGATTGAACACGGGGTTTAAAGAATTGGGTTTAAAATACTTTAAAGATTAAAGATCACTAAAGTGGCGTAATCTTTTTTCAAATCATAAATTTAACTTATATTACTAACATAAAAAGCCTACCATTAATCTCACCATATGGCGTAAATCGTGATCCCCTAATAATTTGCATTGCGAAAATGTTTTGTTTTGCACTATGATAATTGAGTGAAATTTGAGTATGTAGTTTATGTATGTTTCATAAATATATTTCAGTAAAAGTTTGGAAAATATTAGTAATTTTAGGTATATGATAACTGACAAAGTTTTCATTAATTTACTAGTTAATGGAAAAATTTCAGACGCGTGGAGAAAGAGTTATGTGGTACAAATATTTAAGAGTAAAGGAGATGCACATTAATATGATAGTTGTAGAGCGATAAAATTTATAAGCCACACTATAAATATTTTATAAAAGGGTAATATGTGAGTCAATTTGAGCTTTAAATTAGATTGGGATTAAGCTTGAGAGGTCAACAACAGAGCCAATATATTGTGCAAGATAAATTGTAAAGAAGTACAGAGTAAGGATATATAAATTGTGTATGGTATTTATTAATTCAAAGATGGCTTATGATTAGGTTCCCTGGGAGGTCTTTAAGTGGACATTAACAAATATAGGATTACCAAAGGTATATTTAAACGTAATTGAAGGTATATGCACATAAAGGGGCAAGTACACGTGAGTAGTCTATATGCATTTTAGGGTCAGTGAGAGTGCACCAGATTTCGGCTTTAAGGCCATACATATTTTCCCTAGTAATGGATTAAATAACAAATGATATACAGAGGGAGGTACCATAGTATCAGTTATTTGCAGACGATATAGTGTTGCTAGAAAAAATCCTCGTAAATGCTAATTAAAATTCTAATTCTTTTTCAAAATAAAATTATTGAACTTATTGTGACGTTATGATGAAATTAGAATTGTCTATTTAAGAAAAAATATAAATTTGTTCGTGGTTATAGATTATAAAGCTAACACATTCACACAGGTGCGTATAATGGATCCCCATATACTTTTGAAACGGGTAATTAACACTAATGATTACGTACACCTCACACAAATAAAAAATGGTACAAAAAATTATGGAAAATTGGCCTAAATAATACTCCTTATAATCATGTGGTTTTGAGAGCCCTTAAGATTATTATTTATTCAATAATAAATTTATACAAATTGTATTAATAAAAACATAGACTTCGCTCTTCTGGTGTCAGTATGGGTGAAATCCCTTCATTTATTGTACAGGATACTCTTAGTGAATGTATTGCATGTGAAATAATTGATATATTATTGCTTTTAATAAAACAATTTAGAGCAGAGCGTCTGTGATAATATACATAAATCTCGATTTGATGAAATTGTTTTAGCCATTATTACGTAATTTTGGATAATTGTTAAAATCGTGTTTATTTAAACTAGCTAAAAAATAACTTGTTAAAAATTAACTTGTTTAAAGTAGAAATAATATAAAATTTTCAACCTGAAAATAGTGGCAAATGTACAGAATGGTTCATGACTTCTGGTCGAAAGGTTATACACAGGAAACAAAAAAAATTGTAAAACCACTAACCACTGGCTTCCTCGCTCCGCTCAGAACCTAAAAAAAAAAAAACGAAAATTTTAAGGCAATACATTTTGTGTATCTCAATTTAACTTATATTGATTATTTATGTATTATACATATAAATAACACCACTACTGAGTTTTTAATTTAATATCTATCTACTGTGCTACAGGTGATTGTTTGAGTATGTAAATTTTAAGTTTTATAATATTAATTAATTAAGAATATACAGGATGTAACTGGACTATTTAACAGATGCAATAACTTTTTTTCTATTGAATATTTTTAAGTTTTATTCTTTTTAATTATTATTCCAGCCTGGCACTATAACTTAAATATATTTGAATTAAATTTTAATGCTTAGGAATTCGAAACAAAAATTGTAAAATTTTATTTAAATTTAAATAAAAATCAAGATAACTATTTTATAGGTAGATCTGAATATTAAACAAATCTTCTACTAACTTTCAGTCAATTATTTTCAAACAACTTTATAAAGATTGTAAAAATATGATTATTTTTGACGCTTATCTATCAATAACAATTGCAAGATACATTTAATATCGATAAATATATTTTTTTATGAAATACGATCTGATTCATGATAACAATTTTATCATTTTAACTGCGAATATCATATTATCATAATAATGTTCTGTTATTGTCGTTAGCCATTGTTATTTAACAAATATCAATCCAAAATTATAAAAAAATAAAAATTTTCAGTGAGTTTAAAGTGATTTAATTAATTTTGACAACGAAAAATTAAATTATCAATTTATTTCAAGTTTGTTACATTTCATACTACCATTGATTATATATAGTACTATATATAATCAATGATACTACTATATAAAGTATATTTTGTGTAGATAGGTACCTTTTAATATTGTTGTCGACTTTGAAATTATCGATGGCATTTAATAAACTGTGAATAAATTACTGTGATTAAATAAAATATTTTTGAATTTTTTAATAATACCTACACATGTTATTTAATATTATATATATATATATATATATATATATAATGCACTGGTATCGATGCTATGTGTTAACAAAAATGTTTACTACCTATATGATAATATTGGTACCACCATTAGTCAATCACAATTAATATTATTTATTATTATAATAATTATTGTAGTTTTGACTTTTGTGTACGGGCCGGGAGCATGAAATGTTATCACGCGCACCCCGGACACCTATTTCCTATCAACTCTCTTTATAAATATATATCCGACTCGGTCGGCCACTCTTTCATATGTGTAGGTAGGTACTTA
>JAIPRL010010543.1:0-15269 GCA_025469235.1 Pemphigus obesinymphae
ATCTTCGGTTCTGCTGTATAGTAATAGACAGTTTCATTGTCTTCCTCTACTACTGGTTGATTTAAGAGCTGATTAAAGTATTCTTTGAAATGGTTCACTATATCCTTCTCTTCTGTGATTAGGTTTCCGAAATCATCTGAAAGTATTCTTGTCTGTGGTTTGAAACCAGCTTTGATACTTCCACTTTCATTGAAGAACTTTCTAGCATTGAATCTATTCCTTTCAATCTTTTCTATTTTTTCCTTTTCATGTAATCGTTTCTCTCTCCTCAGAATTCTGTTTGTCTGTCTACTTTGTTCTTTAAAAATATCAATATTTGCCTGTAAGGAATTTTGCAACATTATTTTTCTCAATACATTTCTCTTGGTTACGGCATCACTACATAAATCATTGAACCAGTATTTTTTCCGCTGCTTTTTCTCCATTCCCAGGACTTGATTTGCACTGTTAGTCATTACGTGTTTAATTTGTGACCATCTATTGTTTACACAAACGTTCATGTCATTCGTCTTTTCTATGTGACTATAAGTCTTTCTCAGGTTTTGTCGTAGATTTTCAGCGTACTTTCTACTTATTTCGATATTTTCTAACGATTGTACATTGAATCTTTCTCTAGCTTTTTTCGATACCATTTTCCATTTCACTGATAGTCTTAAAATGAACTTTGCATACAGTAGGTAGTGGTCGGTATCTGCATCGGCTCCTCTACACGATCTCACCTTCTGAATGCAGCTACCATGCCTTTTGTTTATTAGTATGTGGTCTATTTGATTTTGTGTCCTACCATCAGGTGACTTCCATGTAAGTTTGTGTATACCTTTCCTGGGAAAATATGTGCTACTAATTATAAGGTCTTTTATAAGGTATTTAAATATACAATTAATAATTATAATAATGATAAATGAGCGATAATTTATCTTTGAAAACTTTGAAGTCAAAAACGCACTTCATATTATATTTAAGTATTTTGGAAAATCCTAACCTAACTTAGCAAAAAATAACATTATAAATTAATTTTAATTACAAATTATGATGAAAAAATCACCAAATTACAAATCACCCAATGTTTGATGGTGCTTATTTTACTCGCTTTACTGAAAAATAGACGATGGTGAGGATATAGACATGATCGTTATTTAGGATGTTAGAAATAGTGCTGGTGGAAGAAGGTAGTAATCTTGGCTAATAGCTAAAGTCCCATGCTTTCGAGGGTTTCACAAAAATATTTTAAGATTTATTTATGTACTCATTTTCTCTCGCTGGCTTGAAACATGTTAACATTTTATTAGAGTTTAATGGAAAATAATGTAAACTG
The DNA here is from genome assembly GCA_025469235.1 of Pemphigus obesinymphae. NCBI lineage: Eukaryota > Metazoa > Arthropoda > Insecta > Hemiptera > Aphididae > Pemphigus > Pemphigus obesinymphae. The sequence continues at coordinate 1,316 of JAIPRL010010543.1, forward strand.
AAGCAATAATAGTATAGAAAAATAAAATGAACAACAAATATAAGTAGAGAAAATTATTATTATTATAAACAGCTTCAATATAATTGCATGGCCTATAAATAATGGGATATATTCTGTAGACTTTGTAGTGAAAGACGGTCTTTTTTATTATTAAATTATTAGATAATATTGATACATAAAATGTTATTATATATTTATAAATGTATGAAAAATAGACGTCTTGTAATAATAAGATATTGAGAAATTATAAAACGTTATGTGAGAAAACTACAGAATAACAATCAATTTTATAGGTTTTTTTCTTTAGTACCTAAATATATTTTTTTATGTTTCGTAATACATAATAATATCTGTGTTATAAAATAATACAGGTATCAAAATGTAATTGAATACCATAAATTATATTTTCTGGATAAAAGAGTTAAATAAACAAGTACAATTTCCGTTTTTTTTAACCTTCTTAAATACAATTTGATTATTAGATTTATTCTTCGATATTACGTCGAACCTATTCATATAATATAATGTTCCCCTTGATATCCTACGTAATATTGTGAATAATTATACATACATATGTACAATTAATACAATTATACATAGTAATATGGAGTTTAATGCAATTACATTTATGCACGCGTAAGTTTATAATATAACTCCATGTATGGTATATAATACTATGTGTATAAGTTCAAGGTGACGACCATCAAATTCCATGTTTAATTACCGTAAGTCGCACTCGGTAATATATTGTTCAACACACGGACGTTAAAATAAAATTTAAAAAAATTAGCTATTTTCTTATCGTACCGATAGGCATCTGTATATTTGTACGTAATGGGTTTTATTTTTAAGTTTTATTGTAAAATCATTTTATAGCATGTCTTGAAATTTATTACTTCGTTATAAAACCTGCATATTATCATATCGCTAGATATTGTAAATAAATTGTTCTATCATGGTAATTTTTTAAATGAGCAATTCTAAAATTAAAAATGCAGCACCTTAACTTTACACTAATAATATGGTGTTAAGAAACCAATTTGAAAAATATGACATTCAGATACACACGATATCGCAAATTATAAAACCCAAACAAAATAGAAATAGACTTAAATACTGTAAATACTACTGTATAAATAAATTAGTAACATAATAGTTAAATAGTCTGAAAATTATAATTTGTATTAATAAATGTTTAAAAATAATAAGTTCATAAAGCCGTAAATGATATACTTACCTAATCTTTACAACAATATAATATTATATTTGTTTATTAATTTTGCATTGTATTAATATAGTTATATATAATAATTTACGATTCTCTCTAGGTTAACCTAAATATTACAATTTCCTTTTTATGTTAAAAATAATCATAATTATATTTAGAATGATCTAAGTAAATCATACGTCTAAAACAAAATATGACAACAGAATATAAAGTAAAAAATCATCTAGTGACAGGTTTAAGTATATAATTTCTTTAACATTGATTTAATTAAATTTTTTGTATTATTTTATTTATTACGGACAATGATTTTGGATAAGTATTTCAATTGCATCATAGATTTCACTAATGATATAGACATTATAGGCTATAATTCTTTATTAAATCGCACGGAAGCCTACATGAATAAATAAAGGAACTATTTTTCAATAAATATCTAATGTATGCCAGAGAACGTTACCTACAGCTATATCATATATTTAATACATTTTTGTAAGTACGTGTGTAATATTTACTATAATAATGAATTAATAACTGATTCGAGTATTATTTTAATTTGCAAAAAGTATGTTAAGTATATATAATACTAAGACAAATACGAAAATTAATTTTGAAAACAATTAACCACTAAATTTTAGAATCTTAAATCAATCGTGTAAACAATTTATTATTCTACCGGCTTTTCAGTAAATTTCTAATAAATAACCATCGAAATTTTGGCGAAATAGACCAAGTTGCTATCGAATGTGGATTCCCTTTTAATTTTTTCTTAAAATATATGAACATTCAATTTTTAAATAGCAACCTATGATTTAAATTATATATTCTTAAAATATATATTTCTACAATAATCTTTACGTTAATATTTTTCAAATTCGATGAATATTTCCCGAGTAATAATAAACATTCAAATTATAGACGCCATGGAATGGAGAAGTACTGTACGAGTAGTAGGATTTTATCAATATCATTTACGGGTTTTTACAGTATTTACTTCTTCACTCCAATGATTTTTAAATTTAAATGATTGTTACTCGGGTAATATTCGTCGGATTTAAAAAAAAATCATTACGTGAACGTTATTATAAGAAAAATTATTCTTTAAGAATTCATAATTTTAATCATTGATGGAAATTTTAAAATAAAAAGTTGATATAGTTTTAATAAATAAAGAAAGGAATTAAATAAATTAAAAATTTTAAATAACATATAATGCAGTACACAAATAACATTTGAAAAAATTGCATGTTGTACCCATTACATTATATTTACTTAGCGAGAAAAAAATCATCCTGTATCAGATGATAACGATGATTTGATATAAACTAGAATATTTATTACTTGTAATTATAAAGTAAATAAATTGTTTTCATCATACAATGTTTCACTAGCAAAACCCCAAAAGTTTTTCATTCAATTTAAATTAATTTGTATTAATAATTTAATGGTCCTTTGACTGTCCTATATATGTATACCCGTGGATAACGTTTGTATAATATCATTAACTATCTGACCGCGCCTAATACCTGAGTTTGATAAACCAATAATAAAAAGTTGGGCAATATGGGTGGAAGCATTTCACTCGATGGATAGAATACTGGTGGTAGATATATTGAATATAAAAGCAATAATAAATCATTTATTTTAATAATATGATTCTGAGTGAAGATTTGGTGTATATAACACGAGTATTACTATATTAGCATTTATATGGCAAATTCTTTTTAGGATTTACAAATATTACATATTAACTACCTATATGCTTCAAATTTACCATGACTACGGTATTCGTTGATTTCTGTTTAATTACGACTTTTCGTGATATTTCACTTATAGAAAGTATTATTTCGTTACGATTTTGAAAACTACTTACCTATTCGTTTTATGAAGTCAATTCAATGTTTTATAATTTATGTCTTATTTTTAATTAAACCGTCGTGATAACGAGATCTTTTTTTATTATTATTTTGATTGCTTTTTTTTTTTTACTCAGCCATATTTGGGTTTTAAATAAACAGCGGGGGCTTGATTATATACTGAAATTCATACTGAACAAATAACTCCTTCCCTCGTAAGTCATTAAATTGATTAGCTATCAATTGCCAATTCATAGTGTTAGTGTACGGTATAGATCGAATGAAATTATATGTACGTTATACATTGAATAAATGCTATGCATATTTACGGGTGGCTGTGCGTGTCTACATTGTACACGCTCAAACCGTGTGTATGCATTCGGTACAATGCTAGATTAAATCGCCTTATAGATTTTGCTAAGTGCATTCGTATCACGGCGTATCTACATGTATTATCTACACGAACGCCTAGGTATTTAGATAGTAGATATCTACCGTGGATATGGTTACAAATTACGTTATCTTGATTTAAACTATTATTGTTTTGTAATATAGTCAAATATCCTATAAATTGACATATTCTATAATTAATATATATTAATACGATTCATATTTGAACGTTTTATTTAAGTCGATGTGGTGATTTCAGTGTCCCCAAAGAAATTTTATGAAATGGAAACTAACCCATATCAAATGTATGAGTAAATAGTACAGGTTATACTACCTATAATGTCCTGTGCTATAAACTGTATATTGTCAAAACTACACGAATACCTACTGCAGAGTACACCATATGTTATAGGCCACGCTATGGATTTAGAAATGTTTTTTTTTTTTTTCGCCCAGACACCAGACACAGACATTAACCAAATTTATCAGTCTGCAACTGTGTTATAAGGAACACATGAATATAGTTTTATAATGCAATTACATTATTGTAAAATATGACTGAACGGTTTATTATTACATTATATAATTTGTAACATACAATTACCTACATGAAGAATGTAGAAAAATAATTAATAGTTATTGTAAACAGTACCTACTCATTTTATCGAGAAATTGAATTTAAAGAAATAACATCCTATACTGAAATCAATATACATTTATTTGTGAACTTTGGTGTGGTAAATAATAATCAATATACATATATTATATTTATTTATTATGATAAACAATATATTTTGATATTTTGTTATTTAAATATTAGTGTTTACTATTATTTTTAGATATTGAAATATTATATTTTCATCCAAATAATGTTTACATATAGATTAAGTTAATACATAATATTTACAAAATTTATATTGCTATATAAAATCGTAAGTATATATTTTATATTATGATTTCATGATTATATTCATGAAATATAATATAGGTACAGGTACCTATAATACATATGTTTATTATTATTGTATTATCAATATTTAATATTATTATTATTTATGATTTACGAAAATGTATTTAGTAAATGGAAATATTTGAATTTGTCTAACATATTTTATTATTTATTTAAAATCATAAAAATACATACAATTATCTATACTTAAGTTTCACTATATTATAAACCTTTAAACTTGCGCCTATTGTATTAGGTAGGTATACTAGGTGGCTGATGGATTTCTCAAAAAATATGGATTTTAATTGCTTGATATTTTCTTAAAGGTTACTTAATGAATAATGGTAAATATTGTGTGCCTAATTATAAATTTGTACACATTTATGTAAATTCCGTTCATTATGATAAAATTAGCACCAACAAACTAATTATTTTTGCTAAAATAATAACAAATGCAACATAATATTAATATTGAATATTCATATAAAGTATAAATAAAAAAGAAAACAATTATACAAAATTATATTAACGTTATATGAAATCGTTCAATACCTTTAGATTTATTATTTACCTAAAATATGTTAAATTATATAACATAGGTAATATAGCATAATCATTATACATACCTATTCAAAAATATACATACACGTATAATCTATTAGTTTTGGTAAAATCTCCTTTTTTATTTTTATTTTTTAAAAATACTTCTTCGCTATTATTACCAATTCGTAAATTTTTTATAAACTCAATATTTTCTGTTTGTATCAACTATGAGTATGTCACCTAACTATATACTATAGTCAAATGTCTATATGTAATCATTGCATAGAATATGATAATGTACAATAGTATACAACATTTATATCAATGAGTTCAATTATAACTGTGTCATTTTTCTTCAATATAATACTTCTTATAGATTATAATATAAGATCAAATATACTGAATATGTACAATAATAGATAATTTGAATACTTATAAAGTTCTTTATGGCATAAATTATAGTAACAGTTATGTATAATACGCCATGATTTTGTAAATAATTATTATTTACAATATAAAGAAGATCACACTCAATCACATTTATTTCTAATTTTTATTTCATTATTATTATTATTATTGGATTTAAGAATTGAATATTTTTAACATCAATATTTATGTAGGTATGTTACATTGAAAATTTGCTTAGAACCATTTTATTGAATGCGATGGTTTATCATTGCTTTCAAATACAATAAATCCACTAGGAAGACTTCCCAATCCAACGAGCGAAGTACCTTCACCTTTATTGATACACGTCGTGAAATGTGCTTCCTTATTTTTAACGTCTAACAAATCTACTGGGAGATCGAAAAAATTAATGTCTGGAAAGTATCATATAAAACGATTTCCTTGATCAAAAAGTTTTTTACTCCGAAACTTCGACTTGAATAATTCTATCCGATAAGTAGTTTTCAGAGAAAATAAATTCGTCTTTGATAAACGAATAAATTATTCACTCTACTCAAAAATTTTTGAATGATAATCGTAATACATTTTTATAATTTTAATTTTTCAGATACACGAATAAGCGACAATCAGTTCACGTGGTTTCACACTTCAGATAACGCATATCTCAGGTAATTTATTACTTTTATACAAAAATTAAATTAAACTCTTGAGACGCTGACTTGGATAGAAAAAAAGGTAAACTGATGGTATTTGTGGTTTAATGTCGCAAAAATGCCAAAAAGAAAGTTTAAAGCTTAGCCAGACGTTTCATTTCACTGAAAATGGTAGCTTGTGTGTTATGAGTGAGGAGGCAAATAGTTTCGTTGCAGAAACGTGTTTAAGATAAAACGTTATCCGGATAAATATATATATATATATATATGATTAAGACACGGATATGTACTAATGGAAAAAAAAAAAATTGTTACTCTTTCAAAGTGAAATACTACTGAGGTATATATTCTTTAACTTTTTTCTCAACTACATCGCTGTTCTCTTGCGTGTAAATCATTTACATTTTATACGCGTATTTTATCACCGGATATCGATACATATATATTTATGTATCTGTATATACCTTGGTTATATTATAATAAGTCGGCACAATCGTCACTGAACATATTCAATAGAAGGTATGCCCATCCTTCCGATCTGCATTATACATTTTAATCAGTATACGCGTATATAATACAATATATTCGTCGTTAGAATTTAATATTGGCGAAAGAGCGCATTATTATCATAACAATATATAGTAAAATTTAATATTGTCCATAGCGATATTGGATCGTTTCTTCTCGTAGATATTTTCGCAGGGTATTGTATTTGTGTTAATTTTTTTACGTTTTCTTCCTTTGTTTATAACATATTTATTTATTATATTTATATGGATAAATATAGTAATAATGTAAATATAATCTCAAAAAAAAAAAAAAATATGTATATATAAGTACAAACTGTATGGTATATTTTCTATATTATGGATTATTATTATAAAAAAAGGGTATTCCATACTTATTGAACAACATGTATAATTTAAAATGCGTTTTAACGACGTTAAATGACATTCTCGATTTCTAAGTATAATTTCTATGCTAATTATCGTAAATTTAAATGGAATATGATAGATGAAAATATGAAATATGTACATTTAGAAAGTTTTTATAGATAAATTAATTTTTCAAAATTTATTTTAAATTTGAAAATGTGAAAATTTGACGTTTATCAATCACAAATTTTAGATGTTTCAATATGCTTTATCGAATAAATACTCTATGCTCGGTCTTAATTTAAGTTTTCATCTATTATTTAGTGTAATGATTAATTTTTTTATTTTTGATCAAACTTAAATCAGAAAGCCACAAGTAATTTTTGAACAAATATCATGATTATACAACAATAAAAAGTGGTATAAATATACAAATATTTTTGTAATATGTATTTTTAAATATTTTAGTTGCTAAAATTTTTAGTATTCAAATGGCTTTTTAAAAATTGCTAACACGATAACTCCTTAAAAATGTTTGGTATAGTGTTTTAATTACTAAATTAACTATTTTTTTTAAAACCTTATTTGCTGTCTTATAAAATAAAACAGTCCACTAGGAATTGGAAGCACTTCGATCATTGCATAGAATATTTTGTCGTTGAATATATTAAAGTTTAAAGTAATGATACATTTTTTTTTCCATAAAAACAATAAATATGAAGAACATTATAATTATATTATTTCAGTAAATACTCATTATCTGAATGACTTTTCATAATACATTTTAATAACATTTTAATTACAAAGCTCCTGCAAAATTAAAATAAATACAAAGAAAACACTTTATTCTCACCACATATGGTGTACCGACATAAAATTACTCCAAATCATATTATATAAATCCTAAATATTATCAAAAAAAAATTATTGCTTACATATAAGAACTTTTTGAAAACATTATAGCACTATCGATAACGAGGGGATTCGTATATCAATTGGAGCATTTAAAACAGACTCCATTGACAGCATTCTATGTTAAGCTATAGAATTATCTTTTTAACTCCTCAGAGAAATAAAACATAATAAACTATTGTAAAAAAATGGAAAAAACACTCTCAATCATATAAGAAACAAACAGCTTTTCAATAATAACAACAAAAATACTATATCTTCGAAATACTTTTCTCCAATTGTGCGACAAACTTAAAGTTCATACATCTGTAATAAATAAAACCACATTTCCGAAATTCCCACCTTGGTTTTCTGAAATTAAACTCAATACCGAACTAATAAAATAGAAGAAACATATAAAACGAATCCAATTGTATCACTTCTTATTTTAATGAAATCGTTCAAGAAAAATGTTCCATCTTCAAGCTATTTTATACTGATATATCAAAATCCTCTTATCGAGTAGGCTTTGCAATTATTCAAGAAGAAAATACTGTCCAACATAGACTTCAACCAGAAAGCATCATTTTTTCAGCAGAAAACTACGCCATTTATGAAACAATTATATCAACCAACACCATAACCTCAAATAATATATTAATCCTAAGTGACTCACTCAATGTTTTTCGGGCACTCTAAAACCCTTTCCCGGCAAATTAATATCCACACTAAGTAAACACATAAAAAAACCCTATTTAATTATGTGGGTATTAGTATGCCTGGCAAAATTATTGGGATTCTTTCCCATTATCTAATCAATTAAATAAGATTAAAAAAGTACAAAAAAATTGCACCCCCCCCCAACACTTTAATATACAACAAGAGGTCACTTTAACAAGAGCAAAAATCGGACATTCATTCTTAATCTACGCATTCCTCATTAGTAAAGATCCTATATGCACTAAATTTCTATGCAAATTAACCATTCAATATGTCTTCCTAGAATATCCAGAATTTCAAAATGAACGAAATCAACATAAAAGAAGCTCTCAACAAAGATAATAGCATACAAATCTTGGTTTTTCTAACCAGTTTAAAAACACTGTATTTTTTACATGTATATATGAGATTATATACTTTCTTAACATATATTTTATAATATACACAAGGCTAATCACCTTAGATGTTAAAGCCTAATTTAGCACCCTTTAAATTTTAATAAGCAAAACATGAGAACATTACTTAATTTTCATAATAGAAAGGCAGTTAGGTTCCGAAAATGTAAATATTTTTACATTTACACCCACGCCCTCGTCGTAATGGCGCCCAGGATAAGTGCCTCGTTTCGCCTCCCTAGATTCGAAAATTCATATATTGTATATAAGGAGTAGAAAGTTTTCCTTCGTTCTTATATGTAAATTCTGAATCAATTGAAAAATACATTGTTTGGTGTACCATTTATAGCTGACTTCCTATTAATATCATACCAACGCCAAAACTACTCCTCTGTTTCTCCTTCTGATGGAAAATTATATTGCAGATAAAAAAAAAAGGAAAAAAAAATTATTGTGTATAATCAATAGTTTTTCGCTACGCTAAGAATCTACAATTAATTAATTAAAATAAATAAATAAATAATGAATTTGAACCCTAACATTCTGTCTGATTACAGTTGAGGCTTTATTAAAATTGTTTACTTAATTTACAACGCTATTATATTGATTGCTTCCTTAAGAAGATTATTACAATAAGGTTTCAAACATATCGATCGGTCGTAGAGGTTAATTAAATTGTAGGTTGTCTGTTATCTATTCGTATTGTAATTACTTTTAAATGTAGAATTAACACAAAATATATACTACTAATATTAATTTATAAATTAGTTGTTTCTAGTTAAACGTTTTTTGGTTGTTTTTTGTTTGATACATACAGTACATACATATTATGTTATATAACTACACATGTTTTCTATGTCGATATTCTCAACGAACAAATGCAAAGTAATATAATTTTAGTAATGGTGTAATACGTAATAAATATAAAGCTTGCATTTTGTAAAAAAAAAAAAAGAGTTTCTATATTACTGATATACTTGTCTAGTCTTTGAATAATATTTCTAATATAAACGATATTTCTCGGCTCAAAGATGAAATTATATTAGCCTAGAAAATTCTGTCGATATTTTCTGATGTATAATATTATTTTAGCTATAATTGTTGTGGTTAGTGGTTATATAATACATACCTATATATTCGTATATGTAATAAAATGTAAAAACTATAAGTTAAGCAGGATTAAACTAAAATTCCAGTTTAAAAAAGTGTTGACATTTATTATGGCTACAGTATATTGGTAATGAATTTAAAAAAAATCAATATTATTCATGAACTATATTTATATACATAATATGCATTAATAAAACACAGTTATTAAAATACATAAAATAATTGGAAATACAATATTTTAATATATTTTGAAGATTTTAATTAAAGAAGCTTCGGAAAAATGTTGTATTTATATTTGAACTCCATCTCTTAGTTTTTAATTAAACTTATTATTTCATATAGATATAATTTAATAAAGAATATTGATTAAAATAAATTGTATTTATATATATTGATACAAAATTATATTGGACACTGCACGTAATACCTATATTATATTATATTTTTAACTTGTATATATGAGATCATATTCTATCTTAACATGTACTTTATATTATACAAAAAAGTAATGTATAGATAATGAAATACCTACCCATAATTGAATAAAACAAACAACTAAATACCAAAAGCATGATATTCTTAATTTCATTATGATTAATACAGCAAGTAATAACTTTAACTATATATTTATTATATATAAATACAAATGTTGGTAATATTTATATAATAAAATCTAGATTTAAAAAAAATTAAATTCGAAAGATTTGATAAATTTTAAATATTTATCATTCTAATAGTTTTTAATAACATTTTAATGAAATTTGCCTATTTCCATTATGCATAGTCTTGAACACAATTTAATATGAATTTAAAAATTTAGGTTCCTATTATAATAATACTTAATGTACTACATTTCACGTTTTAAAATTTAAAATAAAAATATATGACTTAATTACTACTTTGTATGGTACTTTATATATTTTTATAAAGAAGAGTTATTTTATTTTTTAACTGATATAAATGCAAACCGTAAATTAATTACAAAACATTTAAAAATTAACGTATAAATGTATGTATAGTTGTATACGCATAATTACTGATCTTTTCACAAAATTTCTCCAGTGATAAAATCTGATTTCGTTGTTCTATTTTTTTTTATCAAATATTGAAATTTTAAAGAAATACAATATTAAATTAATGTTTAATATAATTCACAAAATTAAAATAGGTATGAAACCATTAAAATATCAACTGAATTAATATAAAATAGTGAATAGAAAAATAGAAACATTTATTAGCTATATTAATAAAGTAATTATATACTATATAACTATAATAGATAATAGGTAGGTATATAAGATAATTGATAAATCTATTTATAATAAAATTATAGTATATATAAGATAAAGTTTAATATCTACATAATTATCCTACTAGTATTTAAAAGATCTTTACGATATCATTTCATTAAAAGGTTAACATTTTAATGATTATGAAAAATATTTTTATGGCTATGTGTAAAATATATAAAAATCAAAAAAATAGTTTTATTTTTTTAATTGTAATAGAATATATTAAAATTATTGAATATAGTATAGGTGAATAGTAAATTAACGTCATAATTACAATCGTTATTCAATCGATATTGTTTGCTAGTATTATTGTCGAATTTATCATCATAAATAATCGTACTTAGGTAGTTGTAAAAGATGCGTACATTCATAAGCTGTAAATCGGATCAAAATCGAGTTTAATCAAATGGAAATGAGAATATATACGAGCGATCTCTAAAAGAAATCTCTCTACGATTACTACGACGTCTGTTGTATATCGATTATATTATTTCTATATATATATATATAATATATATATATTACATTATATTATATACAGTATATACATACGTTTATAAGTAATTGAATTTGATACTTAACTGCTTGAACTGTATTTTATTGCCACATTTAAATTATATTATAGGTATTCTAACGCAAAAACGTATAAGGAAATAAAAAATATATATAAATAAAATACCAATCCTCGTTATTATATATTGTCGTAGACGGAGATGGGAGGATCTTTAAAAATATTTTATTTGAAGCTAAAACTTTCCAATATTTTATGGAAAAAAAAACGATATTGCAAGATTTAAAATAGGTCCACTAAAATTTTATAATAAACCTTGAAAAACATTTGTTTTATTATTTTACATTTGTTACGTATATTTATTACGTATATATTATACGTAATTATACGTATATTATATGTTAAATTGTAGATATTTTTGAAATTTTAAAACTGATATTAAAAATTAATTTTGGGGACGAAGATATACTCGAGATTTTTTGACAATATTTCGGTTTATGATTAGATATAATACAAGACGTGTTATGTATTATGATAGATGAAATGGTTTTTGGTTCAATAATTTATATTTCAATTCGTTATAGTTGTCATTTGGCACGCAGTTATAATTAATTTTCAAAGTTCTAATTTGGGACAAAGATGATTGCAGTTTTCGACCACTGACACCCGTCGTGGTCTTCGAACACAACCTCCAAAATTCAATACCACTTTCCCCTTTTTTTTTGTTTGACCGTTTCTCTCTCTCTCTCTCTCTCTCTCGCCCGTTCTCGGTCACATACTTTCCCTTTCGTTATATTAACGGATAGACCCTTACGGCGGTATTTTACTGACACCGTGTACAATGAGAATCATACATAACAGCTCCCCGATTGGCAGAAACACCCGGTGACTTTTGGCGTGTACCATCATGGTTAACCGGGTCTACCGATATTATAAAATTGGATACCACAAAGTCGAATGCAACTAAACTTTTCCCCGTGTGGTTATTGTGGTCGTTGTAAAGACATAGCTGACTTGGTAGGATGATTATATAAATTATTATTTAAATAATATACGTGTTCTCTCATATACGTCCTTCCGTCTCTCCCACGGTGTACCTTTAAGTACATTTTATTCGTCCATTCGAATATATAGCGAATATATTTTATACATATATATATATATATTATATTTAGCCACTGTACGCTTTTGTACGTTTTATCCAGTGTACGCTAATTTCTGGCGGCCATTTTGTTCCATTGGAACTACCTCGAGGTAGCATGTACTCGGAAACACTGTTTATCGACACGCTCGCACGTGATAGACGGGAGGTGGACGGGCCCGGGAAAATGGCTCGTCTCGACCACATCGGCACGCGTGAGGTCGTCGTCTCGGGGTGTAACTGACATGGCGACGTTGTCGAGGCACGGGGCGGACAACGAGGGAAACGTGGAAAAAATGCTCAATTCATTACACGGGCATCCTAAAAGAAATATGACTCGTACGGATTTATACGTTTACACACACATAGGGCCCCGTTCCGTTGGAAGGGGGGGGGGTGAAAATGTAAAAAAAATTATACAAGACTTCTCTTCGAAACATACAAAAAAAAAGGTAATCAAACTTTTTCCCATTTTGCCGTCCACAATCCTAATAATTTACACCGACTTAAAATTTCAAAATACTCCATAAAGTGTGAGCTAAAAAAATTTGTAAAAATAGGTAAAAAATCACTGTATATACGTATAATATACGAGTTCAACGTATTATATTCTACGTGGCGTATACTTATATATCTTATATCGTTGCGTACACTCGTATAATACTATCAGAATTACCCGACTTCGCTCGTCAACAGAATTGCCTGGTTCGCGAGGGGTCGAGCTGTGAAATGTAATAATATTTTCAAATATATCTGAATGATCCGTCTCTGTCTGTGAACGGTTTAACTGTTTGATTATCTAATAATCACTGAACTAAAAACATGGAACGCGCATCATATATGATTCACATATTATAAATGTGTACCTCCATGTAAGCTACCATCTTGTTTCCAAATCATGGAGAAATAAAAAAAAAAAAACGAGTAAACGATATCGAGATAACGATTATATTCTCTGATTATCACTGTTATATTTGTTGTTTATGATTATTATC
>JAIPRL010010544.1:0-15269 GCA_025469235.1 Pemphigus obesinymphae
CCGGGCGATTTTTACCTCCCGGTATAAATTTACTAGGGGGGTATTAATCGCCCGTTACGCTGGGCGATTATTACCTCGGGCGATTAATACCTCCCGGTATAAATTTCACGGGGGGTATTAATCGCCCGTTACACCGGTATCCGAAACCTGAAAAAAAGAGCCCAATTTTACTCCCTGCCTACTACAGACTATATTTTGGTATATGTATACACATAATAATTCTTAGTGCTTGAATGTATTGTCGGACTACTGTGGTATTTTTCACAATTTGAGTTGAATTAATTATGTAGTTGTGACGTGTAAAACCGGTTAGTCTTATTAAAATTAAAAATCCGATAATAGTAAGTTCATTACTTGATTTTTACTTCATACTTTGATAAAAAAACTTAAATCTTTAATCCAATAACCGAAACCCCAAAATACTTGAAACCATTTTCAGACACGAAACCCGAAACCCGGAAAAATTAGAAACCGTTTTCGGTCCCGTAACCCGGAATATGGAAAAACTCGAAACCGTTTTCGGACCTGATACCCGAAACTCGAATAACTCGAAACCGTTTTCGGACCCGGTACCCGAAACCCGAAAAAAATGAACCCGATTTTACTCTGATATAAAACGTTTATATATAATAATAATATTGCATTGGCGCATTCTTTGTTTATTGTTCCTTAATTTATGTTATTTGATTTTCAATTGTTTCTTCATCTGCGTCCACGACCGCATAAAAACTCTTCGAAAGCTGATATAATTATATTAATGAATTACATTAATTAAAGGTGATTTGTTATTTGAGTCTATAAAGGAATTTCTGTATTGTCTTTACAATTCTGTAAGAATTTTTACTGCCACTGTCACTGTTCTCCAATCTTCTAGACTCTGGATTCTATCTTCCCAATTCACCACGTCCAGTCTTTCCAAATCCTTTTTCACGCCATCTATCCATCTCTTTCTTGGTTTTCCTCTAGGTCTATTTCCCATCAGTTTCCATTAGATTGCTGCTCTTATATTTGCATCTTCATTTTACCGCATCATGGCCAAACCACTGGAGTGTTTGGCTTTTTATGTAACTTGTTAGTAATGGCATTTTAGTAGTTTCTCGTAACTCTGCATTTTTTATTTTTTGCCATATATTAAGTTCGTTTTCCAAAATTGGGCCACAAATCCATCTGAGTATTTTATTTTCAAACTTTAGTAGCTTCTTTTCTAGTTATAGGGTTGTAGGCCACACCTCACACCCGGTAAATTACCGAGGGTCTTATTATGGTCATGTACAGTCTAATTTTAGTCCATCTGGAGAATGTTTTGATATATTCATTAATTATTTTATTATTATTATTTATTATTTATTCATTTATTAATTCACTTGAAATATTGAAGAAGTGCGAAAAATGTCCTCTCCGCTTTACGAATGGAATTCATAACTTCGAGACTCCAATTGTTATTGTTAGTTATAGTTGATCCTAGATACTTAAACTATTTGAACTTTTCGAAGACATGATTCCCAATTTCTATATTTTCCTCCTCGTCTGGTAGTTCCATTATTTTGTTTTTTCTTGGTTATTTTATAAATTCCTAATACATAAATTATAAAAATAAATTCTGGCCTAAGCGGGCTCCGTCACAACGCTTACAAGAGCGAAAAATTGCAAAACATTAAATATTGCGACTTTGCCAGGATTATACGCGTTCGTCACATATCGTTCGCAATAAGGGCCATGGAAATTGTGAGATTATATTGGTGGCCCTGTCCAGAATACAAATAATAATAAAAACAAAAAAAAACACCTATATCATCAAAAACACTGCTGTCTCAGCGTGTGCTCGTACTATTAATTTTCAATAATTTATTATTAAGCAGCAATAAATAATGTTACCGTCATAAAAGCATTTTTTAATTTATTTAAACATTTTACAATTATTAGATTTTAATTTTTCATGAAGGAAATTATCATAAAAGAACGCCACACACCCGAATATTAAGGGGTTTTGTATATTAAATGTATAAAACAAATTTAAGAAAAAGAAAACCAACAATTTAAAATTATTTAAATATATTTTAAAAAGTAGTCTTGTGTCAAGACCATGTTGTGTAATCGCGATATTTGTTAAAAAATATGTTTATGCATTTTTCATTTTTATCAACTTGAGAATATTGTATATTTACCACAATATTTGTTAAGAGAACTCCAAACACCCGATTTTCAAGAGGTTTTGTATAGGCAATTTTTATTAAATTTTATTAAAAATAAAAATATTTAAATATATTTTAAAAGTAATTTAAAAATAGACCTGTACCATTTTTAATTGTCGTGTAATCACGATATTTGTTAGAAAACATGTTTATGAATTTTTCATTTTTTTCAACTTGAGAATATTGTAGAAAGATTAAATAAAAACAAAAAATATAAATAACAATACTCTGTAACGACTGTTGAAGCCGATTTTTGAAACATGCATTTTTACATAATTCATAAGCTGTTAAAAAAAATCGATATTGTAACAGTTCATAAAACGTGTAAAAATGCAAATCTCAAAAGTCTGTTTCATCAGTTGCTAGATAATATTGTTAGTTATAGTTTATTTTTTATTTCGTATTTTTAACACGATTGGAAGTTGATGAAAATAAAAAATACTGATTCAAGTTTTTCATTGAATAATTGTAGGTGTTGCGTCCTCTTAATAACATTTTTTCACATTTCTCATTTTTATCAACTTGAAAATATCATAGAAAAATGAAACAAATGTAAATTTAGAAAGCTAACAGCATTATCATTATTGTGTTAATTTTTTATTAATTGTTTATTTAAACTGTTTTGATTCCTATTTCATTGTAAATTGTAATGTCCAGTTCTGTAGAAAGTAATTATTTTGATTTTATTGAGTTATATTAATTGCTAATTTTTATTTTTTTTTTTTAATATTTTATTTATTTTTTTAAATTGATAATTAATTACTGTGATATGTATAAATGAGTGGCGACTCCAGAGGGGCTATAGTGTCTATGCTATATCTAAATTAGTTGTTGGAACCGCTTATGGTATGAATAATAATTAAATAACGTTGATAAATTGTTGCTTTGGTATTATTATTTTGGTTCTTATCTAAATATAACTCGTATTATAAAAATGATACATTTAAAATTTAGAATATGCTAGTAAGTATCTTGTAGTAATACTAATAATACAAATATAAAATGTAAAATAAAAGTGCACATATTTTAAAATTTCTTTAATTTATACTTTAGTGCCTCTTTTTTATAATGGTATAGGTTTATACATCTATTTTAACTATTATATTTTGTCATAATTAGCGATTACATATTGAAAGTGAACTGAAGTAGATAACTTAGTGTAGTATTAATATTCATGTTTTACGTATAGTTTTATATATTCCTTATATTCATGTTTTTGTGTTCTTCTTAAATATTTATATCTCAATTTATATTGGGAATTTTTTTGAGGTTTTTTTGGTTCGATTCACTTGAGGTTATGACTTCAACATTCTGTTTATATCCAAGTGCTATTATTGTTGTTGAAAATATGTAATTTTTAAAATTCTCTGCGTGTCATTTATTATTATCATATCATATAATTTAAATCCTGTATAAAAGACGATCAATTACAGTAAAGTTGGGTATGTTTATACAAACATGTTTAAGTGTATAAAGGAAACTGAAAATGAATACCCTAAATTGAGGTGAATTGCAAAATTTTTTGAATTTTTCGTTTAAAAATAGATTTTTTATGATAGGGCAAATGTAATGATAAATTATATGTAATAATTAATTAATCTTAGCATTATTGGTTGATTTTTAATATTTTTATATGTCTGTGTTTGAATGTCATTAAGAAATGTTTAAAACAAAACTTATATTTTATAGTAATTTTATTGGGCATCTATGAAACAAATATAGTGTTGCAAGTCACTCCAAACATTTCCGAAATACAACCTATTTTATTTTAAAAATTTTCTCTAAAAAAACTTTAAAACTTCAAGCGACTGTATATGAATATTTTGAAAATTCACAATATTTTGCTTTATTATAACATATTGAGATCTTGCTTAGGTATATCAAGATACGTTTTTCAAATGAAGTAGAATTTTGGAGGGTAAATATTTAATTGAAAACCAAAAATTGATAAGAAAATATTTTTAATTCGATGAAAAATATTCGATTTCCTTAATTTTTTTCCCCATAAATTCAAATGTTATCAGGAATTTATTGGTATCACAATTTTTATTGTAGCGCCAAAATGAAGTATTTTATAATAAAAAGGGAATTACGGTCAGTAACAACTACGATAACACATTTGATTTTATTTGGATATCCAATGGAGTAGGTAAATATAAGAATATTATTGTTATAATGTAATTATTTTGGATTAATTTTTTTCTTGGAAGTGACGAGTAACGGTTGCTGATAAACAAGACAGCGTGCAAATTCACTTTTTGATGTAGCCGGGGAAATTTTAGTTGTCAATACGCGCGATGTCGAAACAACTTACGGGTATAGACGGCAGCACACTACAGATGAAAAATAAACGCCAACGATCAAAATACATGTTACGCAAAGGGACAAACAGGTTCAAAAATTGATTTTAGTGTTTGTTTACCTATTATAAAATCGATAGAAGACAATATTTTTGAGTGAACCTCGTTTTGGGTTTTTTAATATGTAAATTAAAAAAAATATATTGTGATTTAAAAAAGTAAAAAAATAAATTTTTAAAACCAATAACTTTTTAAAAAAATTAAAAATTAAAAAACCTGAAACGAGGTTCACTCCAAAATATTATCTTCTATTGATTTTATAATAGATAAATTAACACTAAAATAAATTTTTGAACCTGTTAACCCTTTTGCGTAAACATAATTTTACCATTGAAAATCGTTATTGTAGCGTCCTTTTTAGGTGTTGAAATTCACCTCATTTTACAGTACTAAGATTACAAAATAGGAAATATAGTGTTACATTTTATATAATCATTAGATATATAAATATACAGGTATTGAGAATTTATTTACAAATAAAAATTTCTATATTGTGTAGTTAATTCACTATTATTATGTGTATTGTAGGTGCAACGAAACTGGATATTTTATTATGTTTTAATGTGATGTTATGCCTCATTAATTTTATTGCTATGATCATGTTCTAATATTTGTTACCTACTTATTATGTATTGAATTGTTTTGAATTTTATACATTTACAGTTTTGACATTGTATGTTTTGTAAATATTATATATTTCATTTTAACATCTACATATTAGTCATTTAAAATTTGACCAATGTCTGTGGATTATATCTTTAGACTATGGTATGGCACACTAGTGGCTGGCAAAGTTCGATGTTTCCCCAAAAAACATTTCCGCTCTAAAGACAGTCATAATACTCGGGGATTTATTCTTAAGCGACGGTGGATATTGTCGTCCACGGTCGAAGCGACTTGCGTGCATATGGATGGTTGATGCGAGGGACTCGCAAAGGCATGGACTTAAGCTTCTCCTCCTTTCGTTCATGACGATACAGAATTATTCGCCGCACACCGAATATCGGCCCAGCGGTTCAATAAATTATCCCAGTTAAACCTTTTTTGACGCAAACGATTCCGGCTGTTCGGTTTCTTATTTATATTGTATTTATTAGCCGCAAAACGTCATTTCAGATAACGTCGTTGATAATCCCGCGCTCCACTCCTTGAATTTTCCGGTTGAACTAAGTCCGTTCTCCCTTCTTCCTGGCGGCAAACCTCGGTGGCCTCCGAAGGATAAGCACGTCTTTCATCTAAAAAAACTAACAGCATTCCTTGTCAGCTTATAGTGAACAAAGTAAAAATAAAACACTTCTTTTACGTTCATCCATTGATATCAATCAAATTTACACTGTAGAGTTGATCCGTTTTCTGATATAAGGTCATATACCGAATTTATTTAACCCATCATTATAATTTTAAATTATAAATTATATTTACGTTGTAAAGTACATGAAAAGATTATTATATTATAAGATTATAGTTGAAAAAATTTTAGTTGATTCAACTAATTTGAAGTTATTATTACCAAACAAATTTAGTAGATACAACTGAAAGAAGCCGATTAGGAGGTGAAAGCACTTCGCTCGTGGATACATTGAATTTGAAAGCAATGACAACAAATCATTTCTTTTTGTAAAACGATTTTGAGCGAAGCTTCGGTGTATTACTGTTATTATTTATATGGATAATAAAATATTATTTATCACTTATATAACCAGTAACCATGAATAGTTTATTTGTTATTTTCTAATTTATAAGAACTTCCCTTGATATTTCTTTTATAAAATGTAATTTTTCGTTATGCTTTTGAAAACTACTTAGAAACTCATAAAATTACCTCTATAAAGTGCATACTAGAACGAATTTCCTTAAAAAAACTTCGTTATCAGAAAATTCTTACTTTACTCCTTTTCCCCAAAAAAGTGTATATAAAAAACCAATATATTTATCTCTACGTTCAGAATATAAAATATAGTTAAATTATTATAATATTAGGTATTTCAATTACCTATGCTTTTTAGGTATATTAATTATTTGTCAGAATTTAATGTAATACAAGTTAGTATTATCTACCATATTTTATAGTTATTTTGAATATAAATTTATTGTTGGAAAGCCGGGAAGAACGATAAATATCTTTATTTTTAGAATTGTACAACCGTGTCTATCGGGGGTAGCCCATTATTTAGTTGCGTTTATTTATTATTTGTTGTCATTTGGCATTTACAATTTAATTTTTTTACCAAGTAGGTACTATCGACGTACTTACTTATTTATAATTGTATATATTTTTTGGGTTCTTCTGTCATAATTTTGTTTATTGCTTGTTATCATTATATTTGGTCATTCTATTAAAAATAAAATCTAATGTCTATTTTTTCGGTACATTAATCGTTGATGTTTAGTGGTTTCTATGTATTGGGCCAATATTTTTATGCTTGTTATATTCTTTTGCTAGTTGCAATGTCACCGACACATTATTCTTATTATAAATGATGATAAAGTTGGTATTTAAGGTTAGTCTCTTTTAATTTTTTAAATACTTTCACTTCCGAATTTAAATAAAATTAAAACGGTATGGTAGGATTTATTAAGAATGTAAAAATACTAGTATAGGTACCTACGTGTCAACATCAAGAGCATTTTCTTTTTCGCCATCTAGCGTATACATTTATACAATGATTTTCTTGTATTATATAACAATGGAATAATATTGTTATATAAAAATATATTATTAACATAGGTAGGTACTAGGTATAAGCTTAATTATTCTCTCATTCATTTCTCTTCATCTACTCTATAGACGTTATAATAAAATACTCTGAACGATTTTGTATTCGATTTCTACGACGTTTTTTTGAAGTTTTATAAAAACTTTACAACGGTAAGTCCGACCGACTCACATAATAGATACTTATATTGTATAGTTTTAATATTTCATAGTAAATGTGTTTCAAATCATCCATAGTATTTTTATAATCTTAATAAAATTGACACTCGTGCGAACTTTTATCATAGGTATTTCTCAAAAAACTTAACTTTGGTGTTCGACTATCACAGATCCCGATAAAATACATAATCCGAGGTAAACGAATTGCATTTAAAAAAAGTTATATATCCAAGTTTTCCCACTCAAAATGTGTTGCACTCATGCTAGTATATATTATATATACGTATATCGGTACTATATAGAAATCCAAAATAAGGAATTGTTTACATATTATAAATTATATTTTCTATTAAAAATGACATTATGATTTTTTTTTTGTGTATGTATTATCGTTTAAAATAAAATGTATATAATATTGTAAAACTCATATGGTGATCATCATGATCAATATGATATACTATTTGAGTGTCACTCTCTCGTTTATTCTGAGATTTTGTATTATGTAACATTTATCTTTCATAAGTTTCGTGGCTTTATTAGTAAAATACAACATAATTAATTAAATTTGAAAAAAAACTTTGATAAATATTATTCAGTTGTTTGAATAATTGAAAACTTTAAATTTTTCTATACACCAACCACGCTAACCACCCTACATTATTATTAGGATACATTTATTCCTTACAATAGAGACACATCTGTCCTTATATATTTTTCTTATTTATTTTAGCATAAAAATAAAAAAAAATAAAACAAAACTTAAATAAATGAGACAAAAAAAAAAAAAAAAAAAAAATGGCGAAAAGTGTTATTTAATTGTTACGGTTCACCCCTAGTAATTAGAAAGAATCCTTTTATTACATGACATTAAACGTCATTAATTATAGTTGGTTGTATTCATTATAATTCGGGAAACATCAGAGCAGATGCTACTCTAATTAGAATATAGTCGCACTATTCAGCGCTAATTTATTATTATTTACTTTCTATTTTACTATTATTTATTTTGCATTTTATTAATATTTATTTATTTGCATGGATCATAATTTAATACATATTTAATTTAAATGATACATTATATTTTCCAAAAATTCTTTAATAAATAATTAAAAGGAATTTTTAGTTTAAAAATTTTCGTCACATATATATTTTTTATAGTAAGTTACCTATCTGGTTAAAGGTTTTGTGATATTGTTTTGTTTATCTTTTAAGCATTATTCAGTTTATACTATGAAGTTGATAGCATGAGAATAAAATAAAATCTCCTGTCAGTTATAAGTATAAAATGTACTATTATGCAAATAATTTAATTTATGTAAGTTGCTATGATACCTACATGTATATTGTATATATATAGAATTATAATTTATAATGATATAATAATGAATATCAGTATAATATTTATTAATTTTGAATTATTATATTTGTTAGATTGTTAACATTTTAAATTATTAAAAGTAATTATAATTGAAAAATATTTAAATATATTTTTAGTTATCTTGTGTTGTAAGAAAAATTATAGTAAAAGATGTATTGTAGGTATGTATTTACCTATTTGTTTTTGGTTATGTATATATTATATGGCTTTTTATTTTTCTTCTTCGCTATTTGGTATCGGCTACTCTAGTTAGGTTAGTTTAACCCTCAACTTCCACAGAACTCTATATATCCTGTATTCTTTTTACTTACAATCACCTACCTCGTATAACTCTTTTAAACCTCTACCTATTTTTTGATCTTCTTCGCCCATTTCCTTCATCATAAATTCACTTTACTAATCTTATTGCCTATGTATTTTTCTTCTTTAAAACATGTCCGAACTACTTCAATCTATTCATTCTCAATTTGTCCACTATTGGAGCCACTCCTATACTACCCCTTTTATATTAATATCTTATTTTTGTATTTGTGACATTATCTTCTTAGTACTTCAATTTTATTTTTTTCTAATATTTAATTTGTGTAAAGTATTCGCTATACGTCATCCATTTTCGTATGAAGAAAAATTTGACATTTAATTATTATTATATTATGTTGTTGAAAATAATACAATGTATATAATAAATATTCTTAATATCTATGTGTATTCTCTAACAGTGAACTGTTACGATGTATATTGTAATAGTGTTGTCGAAAAAAAGTAATTACAGAGCTCCATTGTACACGGTTCATAATTATGTAGTCTTAAGTTTAAATGAAAACTCCTGTAAATTGACAATATAATTATAAATATATACATACTAGTTTTATTTTAGGTTATTAGACTTATGAATTAAAAAAGAACCAATATTTTATAAAAATGGCATAAAGCTTTTTAAGTGAGAAAAATGTCTTTCGTGTAATTTTTAAAACGGGTTTACTATTTAACAATATTTTAATTAGTAATAATAAAAGTAGTATTTATAAGTTCATGTATAAGCCGGTTATATCGGAATTGTAAATTTGATAAATTAAGTAAATCTTAATCGACATCTTTATAGAGTTAAATCTTTTTAGTTAATATTATAAAAACATAGTTAAATAATGAAAATTTATTTTTGATCATATACAATTTTTATCGTTGTCTTACAGTTCATTTATATATGTATATATTTCTGTCTAATTTGTATATTATTTTAAATATGTAATATTTATAAAATATTTTTGGGAATATAGTTTATACTCAAATTTGTCAAGACGTATAATACATAGGTATAATACAGTATAATACACACGTATAATACGTTTTATACATTGACGTATTATACATACCCAACCCTGTTAGATACTTTAATATTTATTACATTATTTTATTTTATCAAATATATTTTGTAATAGATGTCTTAACTCAACAATCATTTTAAAATGCCTTTTTGTTTTTTTTTCGTAAACATGTTTTTGAACAAATATCGTGATTACACAATAAGAAAAAATGGTACAGATACGGGACTTAGATTACTTTTGAAATGTATTTAAAATTTTTTTAATTGTTAAATTTAATTTTTCAAAAAATGTCTTAAAAATTGCTAATTGCCTATTCAGAACCTCTTAAAAGTCATTGGTGTGACTTCCTTTTAATTATAAAAAATAATTATATAAAGTCCTTAAAATATCTTGATAATGTAGTTGTTAAAAATAAGTTTATAGTAGCACTCAGTAGCAGAACTCGAAAGTCAACGCAGAATACAGTGACGTTAAAACGTTGAACGAGGTTTAAACTAAGAGAAGTAATATAATATAGTACACCTCTTAATTTAACGCATATTATGTACAGTGTTTTATTATTCTAAATATTTGTAATTGTTTCATGTAAATGAGTGTTTTTAAGGATATATTGGTCTATAATATTTTAGATTCTGAGCGAAGCGAGGAATGTGTTGGTTTTATGATAATGTGTTTTTATTTTAATATCTGTACCCGAAACATCTATAAGAAGTGCTCCGATCATTACATGTAGCACTATTTTCTGATATCAAATTGCATTCAGTTGGTAATTTAAAGAGGTCATTTTTCATTAAACGCGTAAGATAAACCTAGGTATCAAAAAATTAGCGTAAATATCGGAAAACATGATTGTAGTTAAATTCTTTATAACTGAGAAAATATTGATACTACAAGCATGAAATATTCACCATAAACGTATATACATAAAACATTAATACAAAAACATTTTCTAAAATGTTTGCCCATTTTAGGCATTTTAGACATTTATACATAATAGGCTTCATTTTAAGACCTGACAATTTAATACAGTATTAAAAATATGTCGTTCTAACTACATGCAAAAAATTGTTAAAATTGGTACGTACAATATATTTTAATAGCCGTTTAAATTTTGTTTTGAATACCCATATAATTTTTTCGACATTTCAGTATGAAATGTGTTCGAATTTTGGGGAAATAATAGATCTATAAACTTGAAATTTTCACTAAACGCGTATGTACGTACATTATGAAGCTAAAACATTTTTTCCACAATTTTAAGCTATTTATAGCAATTTTAAATGTTGAGTCATTTATTTCATAACAGTCTTAATTTTAGGTTTTAAGACTGGAAAATGAATACAGTATTAAAATTACGTCATTCCATTTATACACAAAAAATATAAAATTCGGTCGATATAATAATTTTTAATAGCTATTTAATTTTTTTCGATACCTAATACCTATATATTATTTTGATTTTCGAATTTTGGGGAAATAATAGACCTATTAACTTGAAATTATAATTTTTTTACTTATTTGTAAATTTAAATTTGTAAATAGTAAAATGTATATTTTACTATTTAAAGCAATTTTAAATTTTGTGACATTTAATTCATAATAGGCATATTATGTCTTCTACTTTACAGGAGAATTCGATTTTTCGCATTACATATTTTTAAATATGGTGAAGTCAGAATTTAGCAGTTAAACTTGGTTTTAATATTATATGAAATTGAAATTTAACGATTTTACTATTTTCCTTTAGTACGTTCATTTTTCATAATCTTTCAATATTCGTACGTATTCTAATGGCAGCCATTGGTGTTATCACGCGCGAAGTCTTTGGTTCGGTTTCCGATACATGTAAATATTTTTTTGCACTTTTTTAAACTTGTTTTGTATATTATATTATATAATATTATCATATTATTATAAGTATAATCTACAGCAATTTTCAAGTAAATCTACCGAAGCTTCGCTCAGAGTCGTTTTTTTTTTTTAGAATGAAATGATTTATCAATGATTTCAAATTCGATATATCCACCACTAGTATATCTTACTCAATGAGCGAAGTAATTCCACCCTCTTTTTTTTGTTTTTTAACTTAATAAAATAAGCATTAGCAATTAAATAATGTAGATTTATGTATTTATGTTATTGGTTTTTGGGTGATTAAATGGTATTAGGTAATTCATATTTTCATGTTTTATTTTTAAAATATTAAGGATACAAAAGAATAAAAAATATAGTTTTATATAAAAAAAGCGTCACTGGTTTGTTATAGTTATTAATATACATTTTATGTATACTTATACACTTAAGATTTTTTTCTTAAATAATTTAATGTTAAATACTTACCTAATATAATTTCAAAGAAACCTTAAATGATCTTGTTTAACATTTATATACGAAATGTCATGGCAATAATTATCAGAATGCCAAAAGTTTTAGTTAAAAAACTGTGCTATAAACACATTCACGTATCCGTATTCCTTTTATATGAGTCTAATGAGTTGATAATACGCATATTTATTATAATTTTATGTTTTATTTTAGTCCTCTGGTACAATATTCAAGAACATTGGTCTCAGTTTAGCGACTCTTAATGACTGAATAATAAAAGGTGTACGCGCGCAGATGGTGTCCGTAAAATGATAGCGCCCTCCTCTCCAATTCAAATTATTATATACCTATTCCTAGAATTGAGTTAAAATGTGAGAATCCGTTGTATAAAGAAAACGTAAAGCAAATTATGGGGTGTCATAAAAAATGCAATATTCCGTTCGAATTTTTTTTATTTTTTTTAAATCGTATTGATCCGTCCACTCGGGAATATTTTTATTTATTCTTATATAATAGGTTGATACCCACACTGAGTATCACCAAGATATGCTAATTTTTTTTTGATGAAACTATTTTTATTTTAATGATGATATGTAATTCTTTGTTTTTAAATTATTGTTGAGTAAAAAAACCAAAATTTATTACGAGTGGTGTCATTGGGGATGTGTGACAACACCACTAATTATTGGCTTTTCACTACTACTTCAATGCGCTATCATAATTAACTTATATTATATGTATATTGTATAATGAATTTACATATAATATGGATATTAATTAAAAATATGTTTATTTTAGTAATATGTTTATAACGTTTACATACCTACATTTATATATATATATTTTTAACTGCCGGTGAAATGTTAAAATTGTAATTTTTAGACCATGGTCTACCTAAATGTTCGCACACCCGCAAAAAAACTGAAATAATGCCCTTGATTATAATATTTATATATTTTTATTAGTTATTGTACTACTTCAAATTTTAAAATTAAAAAAAAAGCACAGAATATGATTAAAATACATTCAAATAATTAAACTGAACAATTGTGTCACCTATATTTTTTATCAATATAATAATAGAATAATTTATAGTATCTACATTTAGATATAGGTAGAGTATAAATATAATTATATACCAAAAAGTAAAACAAATATTAAAATAATTGTAAAGAGGAAAATATATTTTATTTTAGTCAGTTTTACTGAAATTTGAAGATAGTATTCCGTTTAAAAGATTTGTTTGAAATAACTAAAAATAATCATTAATTTCAAACCAGGAAACTACGAATACCATCTTTCCCTTCAAAAAAAAAAAAAAAAAAATATATATATATATAAAATATATAATTTATATTTGAAGGGTCACAAATACCATTTCCTTTTAGAATTATCATTATTTCCTTTTTCAGTGAAGGTTTATAGAATTAAATTAGTTTATAAAGTAGGTATTTAACAAATAGTGTTCCGGTGTTTTAAATATTTTAAAATATCAGAAAAGCATATTATTATGTATACCTATTAAATGTATAATTAATAAAATAATAAATTAATTCAAAAAACAAATATTAAAACTAAAAAATTTACAAATAAAACTTCTATTAATTTTGATAATTATGGCGTTTAATAAGCTTTTATATAGCTGAAATAAATTCTACATTTGAAAAACTAGTAGACGTTTCAAAATTCGATACAAAGAATATGTTTTAAAAATACGATTTTAAAAATCTTCTTCTGAATCAAATGTGGTTAAGAACGTCCTAGAATGTTAACAAAACAAATTATATAGGAAAAAATTTTATGATATTAAACTACGAAAAAACGTATGACGCATAACGTATGACTGAAAGCAGTTGTTACTTTTATAAACATTCGTATACTATTCTGTGGTCTTATGTCGTAACGACTTGTCGTTTGGTGCAGTTATTATCTACCCACTTTTAGATGTTATCAAGTTATCACTTATCTAAATTATATAGACATAAGGTAAATTGAATTATGTTTTATATAAATGTAGGTATATTTTTAATAAAATGAATGACATCACGTTCTTTATTACAGTAGTATACTACCTACATAGTATGTCGACATTTTAGAAAAAATAACATAATATAATGTTGTTATTATATTTGTTATTGATTCGTAGTATTTTTTAGTTGTGCACCACCAGATATTTTACTTGTGAGCCTCTACTGGCAAAATATTATCAATCTTTGTAAAAGTTATGTCACGGAGCTATTAAGAGTAACACTTAATTGGGATCACATGTTTGGAAGCTGCTGAACAATTGGAACCAATTTACCAAGTGACGTTCTAGATTTTTTCCTCATAATTTATTTCGTTTTAACTCTTAGTCCATGCATATATATAGAATTTTTATATTTTAACAATACAATATTATGAAATTTGAAATTATTAACTATTTGAAATATTTTTTATGTGTCATATAGGATTGTCTATTCTGCTAGTATTCAAAATTTAAGCAAAATTATTTATTAAATATTTTTTAATTAATTAATTTTAATCTTCTTCTCCTTCGCCTTCTCTCCCAACCATTTGGGGTCGGCCACCCTGGTCCTACACTTCCACTTAACTCTATCTCCCGCATCTTCTTCACTTACTCCTACCTTCCTCATATCACTCGCCATTACATCGCCCCATCTCTTTTTCGGTCTTCCCCTCCCCCCTTTACCAACAACATGCATTTCCCTTACTAATCTTACTGCCTCAGTCTCTTCCCTCCTTAATACATGCCCGAGCCATCTTAATCTATTCTCTCTCATTTTGTCTACTATCGAAGCTACCCCTATACTA
>JAIPRL010010545.1:0-15267 GCA_025469235.1 Pemphigus obesinymphae
TTATTACCGAATTCCTCCTCCTATGTTTTTGTGTTTTGATCATATACGAGTAGTTATAACCGCGCGGATGGATAATAATAATAGGATAATAGGTACCTATTTTATATAATAATACCTACATAAAATTCGATTACCTCGTAGTGTTTTCATAACAATAGAAAACAATTTTTACTTTGGATAATAATATTTTGAAAATACATTACAATGTAAATATAAAATAAATGTTATAATTTTAGAGGGGGGACGATCACCTCGCCGCCTTTACATACTGATATCGACCATCCAGTTCAACACTGCAAAAATTTTAAATAATATTGATTTTTAAAACGATAGTAAAAAATAACAATTATGTCTTATAAGCTCAATCATATATTTTTATAAAACGAAAAAATATATTATTAATATATATATATATATATTATTGTAATTAATAATTTTGTTCAAACTGTTACGGTTTGGAAGTGGATAATCGATATGAAATGGCTTTCGTTATACACATATAGAAATGTGAAATTGTAACTATTTTTAATCAAACACAAACCGGTACGACAGTATGTATTTGAAATCAAACACTATATTATCATATTATTATACAAGTAAATTCCAAGATGCGTAACAATCCCGCAAACAAACGCATTTCGTAAAAACCACCAATGTCAGCAGCCAAAGACGTCCTAAATACGAGGAAGGATACTGGGGGTCTATTTTTGAACTTGATCGAAAATAATGAACGAATAACTCGTATACGAATCATTTAAATTAAAATTATATTTGTTTTTTTAACCAAACATTGAAGTCAAAACAAATGATAAGAAATAATTAACTATATTAATAAACGAATATAATATGTTATTAGATTAGTAAATGGGTAACCTAATAACATAACCGAATAATTCGATTGATAATTCGTTCACTAATCGTTAGATCAACTTCAAAAATACAATTTTTGTTAATTGATCTAATAATTAGTCGAAAACGAATATATTCGACTACTTATACCATTCGATCAAGTTCAAAAATAGACCCCCTAATCCTGAAGTTACGTATCCTTATATATTATTATATTCAATCAACGGTTTACAAAAATACTGATTTTGATATTAGCCATTGGGGTATAATATAAAAATTATTAAAAGCTTAAACTGCATCATCAATTTGAACAATACATACCTACTTATAATCACGTGCATAATTCGCAAATAAAATTCTAGTTTTTGTAACTCCTCTAGATATTACAATTACAATTTTTTAATTTAAATTTATTATTTAACGTGTAATATTTCAGTTTCCAGACCGTTTCAAGTTTTGACAATAATTAAATTTTTTAAATTGAAATTTGTTTCAACCTGTAACAACTCGTTTCGTTTTTTTCCCGTTCTATGTTTTGCCATTCCAAAAAATGTCGTCCCGACTTATACCGACCTCCTAATATCTTCTCTACATTCACGTCAAACCATATGTCGTGTTGCAAATAAACACAAAGCCGACATATCACAATATATTCAGCATATTTACTTATTATTATATTTATTATATATTTTTTCAATCTCATAGCGATATTATAGAAACGACTGACAAAAATCATTTATAAATTTACCTCTTCGCCGAAATCTACATTAGAATATCATAAACTATGGAAAAAAAAACAACAACAACGATAATTACGTACCCATATAGTATAGGTACGCATATGGTCGGTCACTTCAAACGTCTGTTTGGCAGTTGTATATTATATCATATTATAATATTATATACCTACGAGTATCTATATGTAATATGCATCATTTTTAAACGCTCGCCCGCACGGCGTGGCATTATATTTTGACAGTCCGTGTGAAGGCTCGTTTTGTGACGCTGTCGTTTACGCAAACTGGTCCTGCCCGGGCACGATGCACTTGTTACGGACGCCACCAGTTCTATATCATGATAATTGATAATATCACAAAATCGGAATCAATTAGAATTTCTATCTGACCCCCCCCCCACATACTATCTTTGTACGACCCTTTTCCGTATAAAAAACCGCAGACGTCTGACTCGAGAATACATTATTTTTCACGGTCAAATGAGGTGTTTTATGTGATGTTTTCTTAATTATCACACCTGCACAGCTGCGCAAATATAGGTAATACCTATATGTCCTATATACCTATATATTAATATTATTTTGAATAAAAAATGAAAATATATGCCTATTGTGTTTCCAATCTGTGTGGCATTCACATTCTACTACCTACACAGGTTTCAAATTTGAAAATCTAAATGAAAAAAAACCATTTGAACGATATTTTTGAGAAGGAACTTTTAGTTATTTTTTATTTATTCTATACGATATATCAAGACGCATGCATGGGTTTTGTAGAGATAATATTATTATCAAACGCATTTTTGTGATATGTCATGATACATTACAATGTTTACGTAGCTTGTACGTTTATTGCTCCTTCCGAAAAATAGGTGTTTTTGATTTAACCTATTTTAAGTTTTAATATAAACTGTTAATTTGTATCCTATCTTATTAATATCCACTATTAAAAAAAAAAACAAAACATTTAACCCTTTATAGATAATTCGCTAAAAGCACCACTAATTTTAACATTTATACATATATAAATAAGGCAAGTTTCGCAAAGTCAAAACGCTTCGAATTTTATTTGAAATTGTCATTTGAGTTTGGTTAGCATCAATGATTAATTAATACCTAATGTATAATGGAAATTTAATAAAATATAGCCTAAATGTTGAAAAAATAAACGTAAAGTACGTTATGCAAGATATAATTTTTGTCCAAGTACACGAATACTAAAATTACATTTTTCAAAATATGATGTAACATAAACCTGACTTGGCTGGGCATTATGCACCTGAATACTACCGTATCTACCATGAAGGTCACCTTACACGTCTGCATTTGTTGTACTAAACCATAAAAGGTCTTTACGAGTTACCTTTAGAAAACATTATTCTTTATTTGATTTAATTGAGCCATTTTATTTATTTTCGTCTTTATTCAAATGTATGGTATTTTTTCCCAAAGTCGGTTGTTTTTTTTATTGAAGTTAATACTTCTTATGCGACTGCAGGCCGTTTAATGTTTAACATGTATTACATATGTAAAATATATGTATTTACATATATATTTAATATTTTACATTACGGTTAAACGGTTTAACGGTCCTTCTTCTACAGTAGGTAAAAAGCATCAATGCGTTTTAAAAGTTGTCTAAAAAATAATGAAATATATAAAAAAAATAAAAGTGATAAGTATCTATGTTGTGTCCTTTGGGATCAATGTTATAATTAATTTAGGAGTTCAGCCTTCATATTCTCAATATATATTATATTAAAACTTGTGGACTATGATAATTAAAATCTTAAACAATAAATACAACTATTTAAATGAAAAAAAAAATAAGCCACCGAGATACAGTTAGTGGTGGATGTTGATCCTCTTGGATTGTAAACCTACCCTAACAGCACAAAACACCTTCCGGGACCGTCCGCATAAGAGTTTTCGACCGAAACGATAACTATTTTCCGATAATTTCGGTAGTTATCTTTTACGCTTATGAAAACTAGTGAGAAAATTAAAAATGTCTTCTTTAATAATGTACTAACTAGAATGAATTTTCTATCAAAGAGCCCTTTACCCCAAATAGTTGTTTAAATACAAAATAAATATCATTGTAAAACCGCATGAAATCTTTTGCTTGTATAATCATTTTTTCTAGAAAAAAGGATTTTTTTTTATCATTATCTAGTTTAAAATTAATCACCTTATCTTTATTCTTATCTATAAATAAAATTTGTTTCATTTCAGAACTCGATAATACCAGTCACTTGCATCCTTTAAAAACTCGGAAAATTGTATCTTCTGGATAAAAAAAGAGAATTTCAAATTACGTATGTTCGTGTCCTGGTTAAAGCGTTTGTCGGCGACGAGTAATGACCACCACTAATAGATATACATTATACTGTTATGCTATTTGGCACTATTTACTACTATGTATATTGTATATTGTATATATTACTATATTATATGATGTAAGGTACTATACAGGATATATCATCATGTCAATATACACAATGTATATATAACTATTACTGAACGATAAATGAGTATTTTGACAAAATTAAAAAAACAAGCGTTTCTTTATTTTTTAAGGACAATTTAATTTATTAAATTAACTTCGTTTATAAAATGTGATCTAACTTTTTTCGTTAGAACCTGCTACTTCTTTTTCAAAAACTTTTTGTTTTTTAAATCATCGATTTTGATTATTTCGTTAACTAGCACCGCTCAAAGTCAAGTAATAGCGGATATATTATAAAATATGGTACCTATATTTAACACTTTCTTGAATGTCACTTCAAATTGGAAAATCTAGTATTTGAATCCAACGAAAAACTTTTAGTGGTTCAAAGTGACATCTCCATTTTTCCATGTACGATAAAAACGTAGGTACTTATTATAAAGCTCATCAGTTATCTTAATAATTGTTTTTTCACTGTACAGTTTATTCTTATCAAGATTTAAAATAAGTTGAACTATAGCTCTGATGTAAAAAAATGCTGACTTCCAATTTTTTATTTTGCCACTTACACTTCTAGTTCTTCATACACCTCACATGCTAATACCTATATGATCACCTTCAATCTTCTTTATTGTATCACATACCACCTTCAACTGACTTTGTATAAAATACAACCATGCAATGGATACAGGATCATTAAAGAAAGTTCTTAAAACTGTAGGACATTTTTCTTGTGACATAAATTATGATTTCAATCCAACACTCAAGGATTGTTGGAACAATACTAAAGTCTAGTTCACACGGTGACACTAAAACATGACACTTAGTGCCGTGGCATTTAATGTCGCATCAATGTTGTCGTGTGAACAGCATAGTGTTTCACTGCCACGATGTCTTGACACTATAGTGTCCGTGTATCATTATTAAAAAATTAGATAATAATAATAAGATATTTTCTTGGACATTCAAAAAGCTTTTGATTCTGTTAAGGCGGCTCTCTGCTTCATCAGTTTTTCATCAAAACGACCTAAGCTACTGACAAATTTTAAGGTACTTATATTCGTTCGATTTAAAAAATGTAAAGATGTTTGAATTGGTGAACAAGTTTACTTTGCATCGGTCGGAGCATATTTTTAATATTTTCAATATTTTTTAATATATTTAATATTCAAAATTTACAAATTTATAAAATCTTAAATATTTATTCTCATCAAGAATTTGGATAAAATTGAAAAAGTGCTCCAACCGATGCAAAGCAAACTTGTTTCTACATTCAATGGTTTTTACATTTTTAAAATCGAACCGCTGGAAGTACTTAAATTTTTGTCAGGCGTATAGCTATTTCTCAGTCATAAATTTGTATTGAATATTTTGATCTAATAAATAAATGACTTGTGCATGCGCGTGTGTAATATTATGTTTAGCCGGCCCGTCGCTGTCGACCACGGTAATTATTTTTGTTCTCGCTATTTATGCGGGGCTTACACACACTAATATTAATTTACACACGCACACACATACACGGCATTTTCACATTCTTCAAAAATTGCCTATACAATAACCCCTTAAAACACGCCCGCAGAGAGCCGCCTTAAGGCATATTTTATAGACAAAAATATTAAGTCTCAACTTTGTGAAATTGAGCTACAACGCGGCACTCCATTTTTCCGTTTTTATTTTAATTTATATGATATATCTAACATTGTTCGTGGTTTTGACCTTTATGTTATTTATTTTAAATTGTTCTTAATATTTAATATACTTAGAGTATTTAAATTTCATAATAATTGTGTAATATATAAAAATCATGAGACGATATCTCATTACTACGAATACCACGGTCAAAACTAACTGTCGTGCATCTAAACAACAGCATCTACTGTTGACAGAAGATGATCCTCCTAGTCGTAAAAACAATGAAAAACAAGAGCTGCAACAATTGTCAGAATAACAATGTTAAATCGTATTTATTCAATGGACAATTTTTTACCATTATAAAAGATGATGGATCTAAGATATCAGCACAGTGTAAAAATTGTTCCAAAGTAATTCAAGGACATAAAATTATCAACGGGAAATTTCTTGAGTCATATAAAAGTAATTATTGATTTTACTCTTATTAAATGTACAGTTGGTATAAATCTAGTTTAGTGCCCACCCGATTTTTTTTTACTTTTTCTCAAAATACGTGTTTTACTTCTAAACTAAGTCTGACCAGACAATTCTAAAAACACCATTATATTTAGTAGGTATGGAAAAACACGTACCTATTTTCAAAATAAAATAAAATTAAAAATCGCTTTGGTGCTAAACTAGATTCATACATTTATAGTTTTTAAGTACCTATTTATTTGTTATTGTCTAGTTGGCCACTTCTTATTTAAAAAGACTACCTAATTCTAAAAGACGGAATTGAAACTTTTATTTGTATTCATCTTATTAGTATCATATATCAGAATTTACCATTATTATTCTTTTAATTAAAATTGTTTATTAATTACCTATTTCATAAATATTACTAGTTCGTATACTTTTAGGTAGGTACCTATTTAAAATTAAATATCTCAATATTAAACGTATCTAAAGATACTTATATTTATAAATGGAAATTATGTCGTAAATTATTATTATTATCTATATCTACTAGTATTTGAAAGTTTTTGAATATTCTATTCAATATTTCTTATTATTAATTATATGAGTGGTGATTGGTGGTGGGGTACTTGGGTGATATATTTTTCATTTCTAAATTTGCATATGTGTATACTCCAGTAATATGATACAAACCAGTATCCAGTTTTATAATAAAATGTGCGAGTATATGAATATTTATAAATTACCTATAATTTATTTGTTTTTAGTATAAACACAATACGAGTAGCAGAAGCTAGAAAGACTTATGGAAAAGTACCCACGATATCATTAAAACAGACACCACCATTTAGCCGATAAAGAAATACGAAGAACAAACATTGATTTTCAAGCATTATCATTTTTAAACTCTAAGAAAAAGAATTAGAATTATTAGATAAATATCCAAATGTAAAAAAAGTATTTTTAAAATATAACACTACATTGCCATCATCAGCTCCTGTTGAAAGGCTCTTTAGTGGAGCTGTACAGGTTTTAACACCTAGACGGAAAATATGTTGAAAGATGATACTTTTGAAATGTTGCTCTGTTGTAGGTCTAACATGAATCATGATTTAGATATTGATTCCTAAAGGATGGTTTTATACTCGTATATAAAGTTATTGAAAAGTATATTTATTTTTTTTTTATTATTATTACATATTATATATTATTTAAACTTATGAATTAAATACAATTTGTTTTCTTATCAGTTTTTGTTATTATATTATAATACGGGTATATTTTAGCTAGTAAATAATGAAGTATATGCGATATAACTTATAATATACATCATCCATGTATATGTTTTAAATTGTATTTTATCCAAATAAAATGGTTTAAAATATTTATTACAATAGGGAAATATGTTATGTGATTTTCAACGAGTCTTCAAATGAATTTGGATGTTCGGCTTCTACAAACATCTTCTTGAGGTATATAATAGGTAAATAGTAGCTAGTAGGTACCTACTACAGAAGGATTTTTAAAAATTAAATATATTATTAAGGACAATATGCTAAATTGATATGAAAAAAAAAACATGAAAAATATTTTTATCTGATTTTTATCTAGATAAAAAGTTATTCTATTTATATTTATCTAGATAAAACATTTATTTAGTTATCTTTATCTTTATCTAGATAAAATTTTATTTATCTGGGCTCAACACTGTTTATACATTATAGTGTATTAAGTAATATAATAAACATAATAGTAAACTACATAGGTACCTACTTATTGAACATTACAAATTACTACACACATATTTTTCCTTATGAATTTATCGAAAATAAACTCCTTAAGATATCTTCTTGATTACATTTGTTACCGATAATGGGTGCACATGAAATGATTGGATAAAATATTCTAGTCTCGAAAATTTGTTCACAGAAAAATAAATATAGAAATATCATTATAAAACCTCTATAGGTAGTTTTTTCTTTCCGCTCAGAATCTAAAATTCCACTCTCCTCTATAGTTATTATTATTGTTATTTTTATGTAATGCATTCAAATTTTTTTATGAACGTTTTCGATAATGAAAATAAATAAATTAAAAATGATTTGAAAATAAACACTACAATGTAAAATCGAATTATAATATAATTTTACTGTTGTATATCAGATGTGTGCTATGGTAGATTTGTTTATTACATTAAAAATATTTTAAACGCCCTTCAATTTACAATTTTGTATTAATATAGTTTATATTTTTAAATATTGAGTACACAAAAATTATTCTTAATATTAATAAATATAATATATTTTAATATGTATCTGTTAGGTTAACATATATTTATTTAGGTTTCCAAATATACCCATAAATTACTTTAAAAACACATCACTGACTACGTATTCATAAATATATGATAAAGAATACCAATAAATATAATAAACTTATAGATATATTTTTATAAAATAATATTTAGGAAATTTATGTGTTTCCAAAATATTGATTTTATAGGTTTTTGGATGTATATACGTATAACTAATTATGAATTTATATGTTTTAGAAGCTTGTTCTACTATAATCATGCAAATGAAATGGTTGATTTTCTGTAATTATTATTGAAGTGTTGTTATTTGGAAATATAACTTGTTTAACGAGTAGTATGTCTATAATTCAAACATCAATTAACATTCAATTTTCATTGTAATTAGTTTATCACTTTTTTTTTTTTAAATTGATAGTAGATGGAATAACGATAATAAAAATGTTTGTTTATATAAAATCGTTCTATAGATAAAGGTCGGTAATACTGATAATGTCGTTGAAATACGTTCAAAAACGTTGTGTTTATTTTCAAATTGGTGTAACACTAAATTATTATTTATTAATTAATTTTCTTTTATTTTATTATATTTTCCACTATTTAGATTTTTATTGGTTTTATTAAGTAAATAGATTCAATGAAATACAAAATATGTAAATAATTTTTTTTATCACACTGTACCTATCATATGTTTATGATATTATAATACAAGATTATTTTTAGCATATGAATTTATGTTAGTCGTATTTTTTGATTCAAAAACAAGGTTTATTGACGATTGAATAAAATATATCAGAATAAATACCCCGAAAAAAATGTAAATAGCTCTATTAAAACTTCACTAAAATTTTAAGAAATAATTAACTAATTATCTAGAATATTGAACAATATTATATAAATTCAAAAAGTACCAAAATATTGTGCTCGTTTATATTAAATTAAAATAGATCGGACTGGTTATACTAGTCCTTTGTCTCTAATATTTTGATTATGTTGCCTACTGCTAATATATCTGTAGATAGATGGGTACACCGAGTATAAATAATATCACCATCACTTTTTGAATATTATATTTCCAAAACATTAAAAAAAAAATAATTTAGATAGGTTATTTTCCTTCCTATAAAGAGTTTACGATTTTGTTATTTTGTGATGAACGATAATAAACTGCATTTTATATATATATTTAATGACATTTATTCAAATTAATAGGCAAAATTAATATTTTGTATTATTAAATATTAACAATACATTATAGGTACATATTTTAGTTATTTTTAATACATTTATAAAATATATTAATATAAATAAAAATAATTAACATAAAGGTTTGTGATATTTAAAAAAAAAAAAGAATGGTTGAAAAGCTGTCTTTAAATTATTTATAATTTTATTATCAGAAGAGAAGATTATAAGATTATAAACACAGAAGATATAAAAATAACAACATTGGAGTAATTAAAAAAAAAAAACACCTATCCAAGATTAAAAACTAATTGATTGAAAGATTGTTTAAAAACTAATTAATGATCATAATTACACG
The DNA here is from genome assembly GCA_025469235.1 of Pemphigus obesinymphae. Classification (NCBI taxonomy): domain Eukaryota; kingdom Metazoa; phylum Arthropoda; class Insecta; order Hemiptera; family Aphididae; genus Pemphigus; species Pemphigus obesinymphae. The sequence goes on from JAIPRL010010545.1 coordinate 9,983, forward strand.
AACGCTAAAGGTAAAAATATTAAAATACCTACCTATAATTGATATGTGTAATAGTATCAAAATATGAATAGTAATTAGCAATAATTACTTATTAACCATTTATTATCAATATTGTATTCGTAGCCATTGATAATATTTCTAAAAAATGATATAGATTTATGTATAATGATAGTTATTTAAAATAACGACGGATTTTAATTAGCGTTATTAGTATTAATTCTGTGATATTAAAAATAACCATGTTAAATACATTTTTATTTCTAAAACCAAGTGTTCATGCACAACAATTCTTTGAGAAAAAAAATAAACATCATTGTGAACCCAATTTTTGCTTTCAAAATCCAAAACGCCCAATTAATATTTAAATCTTTTATGCAAATTGAAAAATGTTGTTTAATAATCCAAGAAAGATTAATACGTTCCACATTTTACTCAAAATATAATATTATTTTATAATATTTGTAGATGTAAAGAAAAACTTTAAAAGTAGTTACAATTTTTTTAACACAAGTTTGAATATTAATTAATTAATATAAACCATTTAATATTTACAAAACAACCAATCGTTATGTTCTAGTTTAGAACGGATTCCCTTTTGTTTTATTTTCACGGAATTTTAGTGTTTTGGTTCGAATTTTTTAGGTATATCTGTTGTCTGATGATTGATTGTACATGTATTACCCCGTATTGTCTAGAATACATTTATTAAAACAAATGTCAGACTTTAATTATATATTTGAAGTTTGGTTGTCAGGACCTAATTCAATTTTATTAGAATTGGCAATTGAAATATACACACAAAAATGGATTTGCACTATATATATTAGCGATCATCCACCCCTTTTAACGCTCGAGTTACCGCATTAAACCTATCAATTATGGTGAATGATTTACTAGAATTTACTGTGTGCTTGTAGTATAATATATTTTATAAAAGCAGGACAAAAGAAACATGGTATACTTAATAATACGAAATAATAATAATTGTATAAATGTAATAAACTGCAGGACATAAAAGTGCTTTTACACTTGGATATCCATTTAGACCTTAATTTACTATTTAAGCATAAATTTTCAACTGTTTGTGTGTTTAAGGCATATTTATAATGTATATAGGCTATATTTTATAATTAGTGGACGATAGAAAACGCTATTCGATATAATGGTATATGGGAAATAATATTCAAAATTTAATACACCGCAAATATTAATACCCTTAATTTAGCCATTTCGTCTCCATGAAAATTGTTCAACCTTATAGATCCCACCAATTTCTATTATAATTTTTATCGTTCATGTACATGCATTTAGTGCGTGTTTTTATCGAAATATTAATTATTATTCTACGTTAAAATACCATTTGATAACACGAAACTTAAAATAATAGTCAATGAACCGAGTCTTTTTATATAGAACTTGATGTAAGTAACCTCTAATTATAACAAAGATAAAAATAAATTCTACTATAAAATATGTTCAAAGTTTAATAATTTATTTTATATAGCTATTTTTTGTGTACTTAAATAAAGTATAGAAAATTACTACTTTAATATTATAAAAAGGGGCCAGTTAATCGACAGAAAATTAGAAAAATTATTTTAGAAGAACGATAAAAGTTATAGGAATATTAAATTTAGGAAAATAAAAAAGAGAGCAAATATCAACGGGAAAATACAGATCCGGAAAATATAACGTTTCATAAATATATATCGAGAAAAATATTATATACGACCCTTTAACATATATTCAACTTCATACAATGTAAGGTTTATATATTTTAGAAACACGAGTACCCTAAAACATTTATTATTCTGATCTAAAATATTTATTAAATTATTTTTGTATTTTTGAAAATTAATTGTAGGTATATTAAAAGGTAAAATATTTAGACAATTTAAAATATTCCATCAAATTAATAATGTAATATTAATTGAACCCTTATTTTAAAACCACATTAAAGTTTATTTTTGCCTTATTTAATGAAATTATTCATAAGTTAACATTTTTCCAAAAGGGTCTTAAAAATTACCTATTAAAAAACCCTTAAAAACTAAATGTATGTAGGAAATATTCACGTTTTGATCAGTTATAACTTTGGAGGTTTTTTCGTTCCTAAATATAATTTTAATAAATTGTCAGTGGTTTATTCGTTGACCAGATCTCATTAATCAAAATTTGATACTGTTTTATTATTTAAGAGCCAAAATTTATGAAGTGGTCCCAAATTAACAAATGTAAAAGAATACCATACGCCTTAAAATCATAAAATACCACCAAACATGCTGAACAGAGTAATTTAAAGTTTTTTTGACGATTAAATTGTCATTAATTTATGACAAAGAGTAAATATTTACAGCAAAGTCGTATTTTAAGAAATTAGAGAATACTGCGATAGCACCTCAGGGGGGGGGGGACAATTGCAAGGGGACTATCTACAAAAAAAAAAATATATATAATGTAGACATATGATGGATCGAAACAATTTTATCTACAAAACAAAATCTATACATATTTTTTTAGAATTTGCGAATTTATTGATTATGTCATCAACATTTACTTTAATAAAGTATATGAATATTGAAACTCCAACGTCATGCCAAACATGTGATATTTAAGGAGTTCAGTATATGCAATTTTTATAAAAATAAAATTTTACAATTTAAGAATATTTAAATATATTTTAAAATTCATTTTATTTTAAATTAGATTAGTGTCAGTACCACGTTTTATTATTTTGTAATTACGATATGTGCCGAAAAATATTTTTTGAGAGAAAATTTGTTCTCAGGTTGTAATTTTAATTAAACAATTAAATTTTGACACAATATTGAAGATAAAATGATCTGTATTCTATAGTCGATTTTCCGATATCAAAAGTATATTTTATGTACATGTAATGCCATCTGTAAAAATCTCCTAGAAAATAGTTTTTAGAAAATTAATAACTTTTTAAAATTTTCGCATTTTTAAAAATACGACGCAGTAGAACACAAATAATTTTATCTCTAAATTTGTGTTAAAATATGATTTCTTAATTACAACTACATTTCGAGAGCAATTTTTTTCTCATAAAACAGTTTATACGATAAAATAATGCATTTGTGGCATCCTGTTTTAACGTTTTTTCTTCATTTTCGGTCTCAGATAAGTTTTTAACATTTTAACAAAATAACAAAACAAAAAATTTGAAATAATTAGATTAATTAGGGGTATAGATAAGGTTTAAGTAATATATGAGGAGATTAATAATAGTAAGTGTAAAGCAAAAAAATGTGTTTCAGGTAAGTAGTAATCGAAATAAAACAAGGTAAAAATGTATATACTATTAGTAAGAGTAATTAAGAATTTAAAGCATTTTATATTTATATCACACAGTTTGTATATAATAGCCGCATCAGTGGCGAATTTGAGGGAGGGGTGACTTATCGATCGCTCCTTCCTTGGAGTTTTTTTTATCAATATACAATTTATTTTGAATAATAATTGCTCTTTATTGCTCAATTATCTCTATTCGCCCCTGCCCTTAAATGAGTACAAGAACAGATCCACCTTTTGGCCTGACTTGTAAAAAAACTGTTATTTTTTATTGATTTTATTTGGAAGTATTTATAAGTTAAACAATACTATAAAAAAACATGTAATTTAAAAAAATTTACTGGGGGAGAGGACGATTAAATCCCCCTCAAATATGCCACTGTCTCTACATAAATTAATGGATTTATTTATTCTATATATTTCTATAAATAATGTACAATTTCAACAAATTATATCATGTCTGTATAGATATTTAAATAAATTTAAAAAAATGCACTATCTATTAAATTTCGATTGTATTTATTATTATAGTTTTAAAATATAATAATATGACTATATAATAATAATACATTTTTCATTATATTCTTTATATATAATTAAATAATAAATTGTATCGAAATTTTTACATGGTAATTTATTTGTGAGGCTGTGCATTATCAGATATTTAACAGTTACATAATATAATGACGAGTCAGATAATATTTTATATTTAATTATTGTTTTTTTATCTATAATAACTAAATATGAAGAAAACATATTTTCCTCATTTTCTTTTTTAACCTGACCTATGTAAAATATGTTTGTTGGGAACTTTTAGAAAATTTTCGGGATAACTTTCACCTAAACGTTTGTATAATACATGGATACAAAAATAATATAAATACATGTATGTACATGAGTAATTTTTTTCCATAAATTTTTTGACCTCTCCCTCTTCATAAAAAGTACTCCCAGATATTGCCTCAATAAATTAATATACATAACATCATTTTCAAAAAAAAAACCCCGGTCAGTAGGTTGTGGAAGCACTTCGCTCGTCGGGTGTCAGTATTGGGGATGCACTTCGCTACTGGGCAGGGTACTTTTGGTGGTTGTATTGAATTTGAAAGCAATGATAAATCATTGCATTCAATAAAACGATTCTTAGCGTAGCTTCGGTGTAGTATACATAACTCATATCTTTTTTTTTTTTGAGATCGGTCGAGGCTGTTATTTTTATTTTATTTTTTAGTCGTGTTATTCATCATTGAAAATCACGATTTTTGCCCAGGTCTTAAAATCTCATTTTACCAACTATTTGGGCTTAAATACCTCAAAATTGATAATTTTGCAGAAGAAATTAAAATGACTATAAAAAAAAATCGATATCGGATTTTTAGATTTTTTGAATTTAGTTAGAGTAACGTATATTTAATGCTGTATAAAATTTTCAGAACTTAAAACCGAAAATTACTCCTTTAGGACTTAAAAACCTCGAAAACTGAAAATGTCTATAAATAGACCAAAATTTAAAAAAAATTAAAAAAACTTAATTAACGTAAATATATTACTAAACTAAATATTTGATAAAAATTTCAAGAGTTTCAAGTAATTATTTTCGAATTACGACGAAATTAAATTCTCGATTTTACGATATCGTATTATTGCCGTTTTTTCGTCATTTTGTGGTATAAAAAAAAATTGTGACTACAGATTTTCAAGATTTTTTGAATTTAGTTAGAGTTAAGTATATTTAACACAGTATAAAATTTTCAGAACATAAAACCGAAAATTACCCCTTTTAGGACTTAAAAACCTCAAAAACTAAAAATGTCTATAAATAGCCCAAAATTTCAAAAAAATTAAAAAAAACTTAATCAACGTAAATATATTACTAAATTAAATATTCGGTAAAAATTTCAAGATTATAAAGTCATTATTTTCGAAATTACGACGAAATTAAAATTCTCGATTTTACAAAATCGTATTTT
>JAIPRL010010546.1:0-15267 GCA_025469235.1 Pemphigus obesinymphae
CGCCAAGCTTAATTCTTACGCTACTTTAGATTTATACTTATATAGATATTAATTTGATAATTTATACACATTTAATAGTTCAATAAATTAGAACTTGAATATTAGAATTTGATTTAAATATTAGAACGGCTATCGCCTATCTATGACTATGTATTATACATAGATAATATAATATCTTTTTCTTATCACATATTATCGTGGTTAACCTAATGAAACTTGGTTACTGAATTTAACAAACACAAGTTTTGGTTATTGATAAGATAATAAAAAACATAATTAGGTTTATCGTGAAAACATGCGTTAAGTAGTTAAGTACGTTAATAATAAATAAGCCATAGACCTTATATACTATATAATTATAAAGCTACCATTGTTAAAATTAGATCATATAAAATTGCTATAAAAAAAAAAGGCCATGACCCCTCTGCCCCCCCTCCTGGCTATGCCACTGCGACACTGATATATTATTCCGTTATTGGATGGTATTGTTTACATTTAATTATATTAATGGAATGGTGATTTGCGTTCTTCTTCCATCACCGATCACTATATGTTTTGAATATTCCGTTGTCGTTTAGTTTATATATGCATCCTACCCAATACATATAGGTATAATATGCACGAATAAAAGAATGTTTAAATGAAAAACAATAATAAAAGTTTATTTGAACGTGTTCTTTTATTGAAAACGTAAAACTGTATATACTCGCATATATAGTGAAGGGATTGCGTTCACAATTATTTTAATGACCGTGAACGCTACAAAAGAAAGCTGTGGTTCAAAAATAAAAATGTATCAACATTTTTTTTTTCTTTTTAAATCAAGTATTACATTTTCTCAGAAAACTTACTAAAAAAAACTACCGGCCATATTTCATTGTTTTGTTATTTAGAAAATTGTTTCCTGCAGTCTTGTGTATTTCATATTACATATTATATATAAATATAAAATAGCACCATAGAGTCGGCGATTCTCATCATTGGAAGCACAACCAAAAAATGTGTAATCATGAAATAATAATAATATGTATAACAATGTAGACAAGGTTTTTTACCACTCAACAAATAAATATACATTTTACAATCAATTTAAAAAACTTTTGTTTAAAAATTTATTTTTGAATTAGGAAATTTTTTAAACACCTATACGACGTGTTATACAAAGTGTATAAAAATTAAATCGTTAGACCGTCGTAAAATACAACCGTCACTTTGTAACATACCTAACTATTTTGACTTGTATACATTTTATATATATTAATTAATAATAAAGATATTTTATTACAATTATTTATATATAATATACAGGTATACTATATGCATTTTCATAAAAATACATATTATCTAATAACTTGAATATATTCAAATATATTTTTAAAGTAATTTAAAAATAGTCTTGTATCATTATAATTTTTTGTTATTGTGTAATCTTGATATTTGTTTAAAAACAACATGTATATACGAGTAGTCTAGTTTGACTGCTTATACGCATTTTTACGAGTTTTATTTAAAAATCAGTTTCTTTAAAACAACTATATAAATTTAGAAAAAATGAATATATTGACGAAAGGCCACGTATAAGGTACTAGATAATATTATTAACTATAATTCGTTTTTCTAACATGTTTGTAAGTTGATAAAAATGAAAAATGTTAATGCAAGTTTTTCATTGAAAATGTGTAGATATACGACAATAATAAAACGATAATAAGGAAGAATTGTCGAGAACTACTGCTTTTTTATAATTTATATCATCGATTGATGAATTTAGTAATTAGTACTTTACATGATGTTATTCGTTGCATTAGGTAATATTATTCAGCGAAAAATCATTACATTCTGAGTTAAATCACCAATTTCATAATCAATGTAATACATAATACATGTCCGTACATTAGTTGTTCAAATGTCAAGTATTTAATATGTCAGGTTTATGAGTAGTTCGATTAATTTAGTTCAGAAGTTAATATTATGTTACCCTACGGCTGTATATATTATATACATTACTAAGCCTAATCTACGACTTATAATACATAAAACGAGTAATAATTAGTACCGAGTTGAAGATATTAAAAAAATGTGTTCAAATTTGACAGATACAGAATTTAAAAGTAAAAAAAAAAAGAGAGCTTAGAATTAGAATGTTCAATAAGGTAAACACGAATTGGTCGAGTTAATTTTTTTAAATAATTAATCAATGTTCACTGAATTTTATATAATAGTAATATATACCTATATAATATTACATAATAATAATAGGTAATAATAATAATAATTATTATTATTATACGGTGTGTTAAATTATTATTAATTAATTATTAAATGTAACACATGTTTATATAGGTATATAAATTTTTTTATTTTTAAGTTTGCTGAACATTAAAAAGTAATTCGCTATTCTTCGCATTTTTTTTTTCTGCAGTAGAACTTCTATTATTTCGTTTGAAATAAAAACAAACAAACGTATTAACAACCTTGGCCCCGAGCGCGTGCCAAACAGGCGTGAAAAAGTAGTTAATAATTAATTTCCATGCATTTCCTTTCACACGATATAGGTTTTGCTTATTCGCGAATTTTGTGTATATATTTTGACTCCATATTGGATTAGACATATTAGATATTTTATTATCATGTGCCTATTCTATACAGTGTCGCAACTAGGACTTATTTTCGGGAGGGGTTATTCAAACTATATATTTAATGGTTAACATCCCTATAGTAGCATTTTTGAACTACTTCAAAAAGTGTATATCGTTTATTACAGTGGTGTTATTTTTAGAGTAGTCATAGGTTTGTTAGAGGGACACAGAACAGTAATACTCATCATTGGCTGATCCAAAACAACATTATTTAAGAGGATGTCACACACCCGTTATTTAAGGGATTTTGTATAGGCAATTTTTATGAAATTTTAAGAAAAATGAAAATCCAACAATTAAAAAATATTTTCATATAGTTAAAAAGTAGTTAAAAAATATTCATGCATTAGTACTACTTTTTATTATTGTGTAATTACGATATTTGTTTAAAGAAACATGTAAAAAGTGTTTTCACAATCCAATATATAGTAGGTAGATATTGTATAATATTTATTTTGGTAGGTACCAATAGAAAGATGAGAACATAAACTATGATCGATCGTACGCCAGCGTTTTGCGATTAATTAATTCTATCATCTTCAATAAACTGTTGAAAAAGAAAAACATAAAAAAAATCTCATTTTCAAAATTGTACATACAATTATTATAAACTACAATTTCAAATAAAATTAAAAAACCTGGCATACGACCAGTGCCGCAACTACAGTTTTGGAGGCCCCTTATAGGGACGATTTTAGAAGTTTGATACAACCCTTCCCACCGCCACTCATAAATAAAATCATTCAATTTACACCACTTGAACTTAACATTATTTTATTTTTTATTTCAATATTATTATTAAAGAATACAGAAAAAAATTAAAACTAAATATAATAATTATGTAACTTTAATATAAAATTGTAAATTACATAACAATAAGTTATTATAGGATTTGGTTTTGATATAGATAAGCTTAAAAATTAGTTTTGAGAACAATAAATTAACATAAATGAAATATTTTTTATTAACTTTTGTAATGAAATATTTGTTTACAACAAAAATACTTATTTAAGAAAATTCTTTTTTCTTGCTTTACTATTGGCAAAAACTTTTTTTGTTAATGTTTAATTCCTTTGTACGTTTTTGCTCAATTTTTAACACACTTATATTTGTTAGGCGATCTTGTAACATTGAATTTCTTAAATAGTTTTTAATAATTTTGAGTTTAGGAACCGATCGTTCCGCATTTGCCACAGTTACTGGAAATTATAAAAATAATGCACGCACTTAGAGTATCATTGTAAATAGAGGCCATATCATTGTCTAAAATAGGTACATTGCAGAAGATCTTTTGTGCTATGTATTATTTTTAGAGAATCTTTTAATACACCATTAATACATAACATTTGTCTAGTTATATCTGTGCTAATATCAGTTTTATAAAATAGTTGAAAATCATAAGTTGCCTTAACAATATCGTTTTCACTAAATTTAAAATATTTTGTGGTATAAGAAAGTTAAATCTATTGGTTACTTCATATAAACCAATAAATCCTTCTTTAAGTTGTACAATTGCTGTATCTATAACTGGTAAAAAAATTATTACACGAATATTTTCTTCCGATATGTCAAGTCTTCTATTACCGTCTACATCATCAAAAACTCTTCTTGTATACACACGACGATGAATAGTTTGTTTGATCGGCACTTTCCATTTATTACATTGGTCACTAGCAGAGGCAACTAATTCTTCATATTGGTTTCTTAGATTTTCTATAGAAGAAGTTGCCTGATTTAAGAATTCACATGCATCATGAAGATTCATATCCGTTCTCTGTAGTTTTTTGGACACAAAATGGAAATTCCTTAAAATATTTTTCCATATTGTTAATAACAAAATAAGTTCAAATGATTCAATTTTCTTTTCGAGTCCAATGGCCTTTGATTGCTCATCAGATTTACTGGTTAATGATAAATTTGTCAAAGATTTTAAAACATCTATATACCTAGTTTTCAAAGCATATATAACATTGTGCTTAGTTTCCCATCTAGTTGTACAAACTTTTTTTAAAACCACATTAGTAACATCATTTCCTAGAGCTAATGAAGCCCATCTAGGTGCTGATTTATTAAAATACAAAAAAATTTCTTGTACAGTATCAAAGTTGAGAACTTTTAGATAAATTACATAATACTAAATTTAAATTATGAGTAGCACAATGGACATATGACACACTGGGAATTATATCACTTATCCGTTTTTGGACACCTGAATGAATGCTACTCATAACAGCTGCACCATCATAAGTTTGTCCTCTACATTTATACGAATCTAAATTGAACATATTCAAAAGATTTTTCATTAAATTTACTTGGTTTTCTGCTCCATGTTTATCTATTGTGAAAAATCCTAAAAAGGACTCTTTTATTTCAAAAGTATGATCTATATAGTTCACAACTACATTTTAGTCACTTTTTTGTACAATAATTTGTTTAATATGGGATCAAAGTCAGCCATTAACTTAACAGTTCGCATAAAATTACTTTCGTCATCTATATCATCAGTTTTTCCTTCATTTCCATAAAGAGCCATATTTCCTGATGTTAAATATAAAATAATCTTTATTAATCGTAAAAGAATATCTCTCCAATATTTCTGAAATTTGCACTTGAAGTTCTCTGTCAAAAGTTTGATTTTTACCCAAATTATTCTTATTTTAACAGCTTCAATATGTTGAATAGATATTTCATGTACTTTGATTTTTTGTGATATATGCTGCCAATCGTTCACTCCGTTTATCCAATTTAATTTAAATGTAGGATTCTGTCTATCTGCGAATAACCAACATGTTTCACAATATACTTTATTTAGGTCAACAGAATAACAAAGCCATGGTCTCGGTATCTTAATGCCAGTTGGTTTTGTAACAAAATAATATTCAGAAGAAAATGTACCTACGTGGTTTTGTAAATCAGTGTTATCAATATATGTAGATGGATTTTCTGGAAATTTAATATTTGGTTTGAAAGGTCCAAATAATATTGTCTTTCTTTTTAAATTTGTATCATTAATAGTTTCGGGAAATTTTTCACGATCCGTTGGAAATGCAGAATTTATATCCAAGCCAATATCTAATAATCAATAGCATAATAAATTTATTAGGATAATCGATACCGTAAACGTGGGGCGAGTTTGATCAGTTAATTTTATTCAACAAATATTTACTTTTCCGTAACAATATTAATTTGGTAAAATTCAAACCACTACTATGTCCTACACTGTCTCCTATGGTATCATATTCATATAGATGAAATCTGATATTTCATACTTTTTATTTATTATTATTTAGAATAGTTATTGTCGAGGTAAATATGAGGTATAGATGGGCAAGAAGCATAGAAACCTAATCATAACTTTTTACCTACATATTTTATCTTCCTTATAAGTCGTCAAGAAGACTGATTATTGTTTTTTTATTCTTATATTAGGAACCTACCTACTTATATTTGTTGTAACTAAAATAGCGACGTCATACGTCCCGTATTATACGGGAACGTCCCGTAATTCACGACAGTGTCCCGGTGTCACCGTAACATATGAAATATCGTAAAAATGTCCCGTATTATGAAATTCTTGTTCCGTATGTCCCGTAAAAGTATAACACATCATTATTTTATAAAATAATTTTAGTTTTTTCTCAAATCAATTGTGTATGGACTGATGAAAAATATCGTCTAGACATAGCGACAGTTAAAGCTATGTTCACTGTAAAAATTTTTTTCAAAGAAAATCGTGCTGAGTTTCATTCATTTTTATCTACTAATAAAAATCTATTGAAGCAAATTCATTCATCTGGAAAATATAAAGGAAATAGTGACACAAGAGAAAATTAATAAAAATCTCAATCTCAACTACATCGATATGAGTTTTGTCAATTTCATTTAGTAGACTTTCAAATTGTTATAGAATTTATATTATCATTTTAGTAAAAGTATATATTGTTTTTTCTTTTACTATTATTTTCATGTGAACATTTATGACTTTTTATTTAATATGTTGAAACTTTAAAGATTAAAGTATAAATATACTTACTGTTAAGTTTTAAAAATATGTTTGACTTGTATTCCCAATTAATAAGCATATTATTATTTATTACTTAAATAAAAAGAGAGTTCCTTAACTATATCTCAATCATTTATCAAATAAAATAGTTGTGATCATTTTAATCTTTAAATTTTCTATATAAGTAGGTTTCTAATTTTGTTATAAATAATATTGTAAAAGTTAAATTTATGTTTGTTTAAATAAATAATAAGTATTAATATTAATAAATATTATACTTTGTTTAAAATTACCTTACTTATTTTTATTTCAATAATTGTTTTTTCTTAAATTGTTAAATGCTTTTTTCTACAATAAACTAAGTTCAAAAACATTTTCAATTAAATTGACTAGGAATTGATTTTTGTATATGGTTTCTTAAAAATTATTTTTTGAAAAATAAACTATAAAGCTCATTAGGCTATAAAATATTAGGACGATAGGTACATTGGTAGGTACCTGACATTTTAATTCCCCCCCCTATTTAATGGTTCATAATTTTGTCCCGTATTTTTATTTTGAAATCTGGTATCCCTAAACTAAAATAAATAAATTATATTATTTTTAATTTTAGTTATGAGTTGTCAAGAAGAATAAACCAAATTTGTTATGGGTTGAGATTGATCACTTTTATGAATACACTCCTGGCCCCAAATTAGGTCTCAGATTGATCAGTATTTTAATTGATTATATTTAATAAAATATTAGACAAATATAAATATTATATAATTAGACAAAATACTTTTGGTATTGGAAAAATATAATTTAGTTTTTAATTAATTAATTAATTAGTTTTTATATAATCAAAATTTTTTAAAAAAAAGTTAAAATAATGATCAAAGTCACCTCATGTTACGGTAATAGATATTTTAATATTTATCAAGATTGTTTTGATTATCGATATTACAACTAATAATCCCTGTTGTCATTTTTTTTTCATAATCATCTTGCATAACAATTTCATTTTTCGTCATTCATATCTATATTAACAAAACAAAAGATAAGCCAAATGATTTATTTATTTTTATTTTGATAATTTTTAGTATAAAATCTATGCAAAAATGTTTAATATGTATTAATATTACCATTATTTGTTTTGTTTTTCAATTTACTGTCTTTCTCTGATACTACAGTAAATGCACTAATAAAAACTAAAAATATACAATTTTATAACATTATATTATATATTATATATTGCCAAACATCACATAAATTGTGATGTTATAATTAAAAATTAAATTATGATTACCTGTAGAATTGTATTCTTCTTCTGGTACATATTGATAATTACTCCTAGAACGCTTTACAGGAATAGTTTATTCATGTTTAGTAATATCATTGATTTCTGATTTAAAAAATAGTAATTACTAATAAGTAAAGCCCTAATAGCAATCCCTACTTCCTACCTATTTAATGGATCAATTATTTAATTAATACAAATGTGAAAAAAATCAAGCGTGTGAAACGGGGTTTAAACTGGCAAACTCACGACTCCGACTACCGTTTCGTACCATTAGACTACGTTAAGCTTATAGAACGAGGACGTAAATTGACTATAACCTATTTCAATATATTTTAAAAGTAATTTTTAAATAGCCCTATGCCAATATTTGGTGCCAACCAATATTTTATTATTTTATTGTTGTGTAATCACAGTATTTGTAATAAAAATGTGTCTATTTAAATTGCCAATAAATAATTCCAGATAGATTTTATAGAGTGTACCTTAGCAGGGGTGTCATTTGGAGGAGGGAGGATGGGACATTTTCCCCACCCTAAGATTTATGTGGGGTGATCGATTTCTGCAGGCTATTTGATTTTTTAAAGCCTGTGTATATTCTACAAATATACAAATTACCATATCAGATATGATAGAATGATGTCTTTACAGTGGTCATAATAACATTACAGAATATAGTGATTAGTGAGCCGGTACTCTGTATATTTACCGCGCAATTTTAAATTATGATGAAATTGTGTTGTATTATATTATTATAATAAATATATATATTTGATTGGCCGGATACCACGTTCAAATAAGTTGATATGACCTTTTTTTGCTTATTTACGTTTTAAACATGCAATTTTTTTTTCAGATTTCACTCCCTCCTACCCCCATAAATATTTTTTCAGAACAGCTTTGTTTGTGATGCTTACATAGTTTTAATCAAAAGAATATTGGAATTAGGCCGATCAAAACTTTGCTCCACTCTAAGAAAAATTGAAACTGCACCTTGGAGGTTTTTTTTCATTATTTCAAATACGACGTGCAATATATTACTTACGAATTATATTACGTAACTCTTTTGTAAATTTTTTTTTTCGAAAAAAAGCGCTAAGTGCACTCAAAAATGTTGTTCTTTTCAATTTTGATAATGTTTTTTAATAATTAATATTAATTTTAATAAAAAAAAATATATTAATATTAATAGTTATTCATTTTAGCTCTAAATTTACTGTGTTAAAAATTATTCGCAATTATACTAAGCGTGTTTTATGGTAGGTACCAAAAATCACTTGTGTCGAGTTCTCATTTTCTCATCTTTCTTTTGGTACAAAAATCGTTAATTTCCACAATGTGTACCGTACCTATACTACCTATTGGAAGTGTGTGAATATGTTTTCCGCCGTGTTTTGAGCGTATATGAAGTATTGAAGAGTCCTTTAAATGACCTTTTTTTTTCTCATCAACTTTTTCAGTTACAATTTATTGATGTATTCATATATTTATATGTATATACCTTTTAACCAAATTGATAAAAAGAAAAATTATTTAAAAAGGCATATCGAAAACATTAATGATTCAAAATAAAATACTATGATATGTAATTCGAATTTTGTTCCAAAAAAGCTGTTTAACAAGTAAAAAGAGATGCATTTTTTAAAAATTCACTGCTATCATCATATTGATATATTGCATCATTAAATGCATCATATTAATATAATTTCATTGTAAATTTGTTGTTATATATTTTAGGACTAAATAGGATTTGACGGTTATAATAATAATATTGTACCTATATATCACAAACAATAATAGTTCAAAAAAAATTTCGGAGGGGGTAACAACTTCCAAACCCACGCTTGATTGCGCCACTGGTTCCATACATGACACATCCCTAAAATTCATAAATATCAAAATATTATTTCATTATTCATGAAAATTTGAATGTCTCTAATAATTGTGAATTAAAATTTTTTCAAAATTATATTTTTTTTTTGTAATTTGACTAGAAAAGTAAAAAAGTCATTGCAGTTATTGAACGAATAATATATTTATGTATATATGGTTTTATATAATTATGTGTTTTATAGTTTTCGCTTTTTCGGGTACAGCGAATGGAGGAGGAGTTTTTGTCTAAAGAACTTTCTAATAGTAAATTTAATTTAGATAGTAGGTGATCACTAGAAGTAATTTTTCAATTCTCAAGGTAGATTTCTTACATTGTTGGAAAAATTGTTGGGGAGGAAGAAACTGAAAAGTTATTACGAAAACAAAAATCGATTTTGGATTGACGGTTGATCAAGTAGCCAATGTTTTTACTATTGCAATTGTATATAATTCAATGAAAAAAGTAATTTTAAAATTATTTTTATTTTTATGCTAATTGATTAGAAGCCTAATAAAAATATCCCATATTTAAAAAAATTAAATCTAGGATCCCTATATATTGTTTATTTATTGTATTTTTCAGATATTTCAGAACTGAAAACTACAGCATATAACTATCGACTTTTTTCCATAGATATTTTGACGTAAACATCCGGAGTACACATTTTTAAATTGTAATGTTTCAAAAATGATTGGGAAAACGGAAAATACATTTTTAATTAATATATAATGCATAACGAAAAAACATACCGTTAAAGCGTTTAATTGAAAAAGCGATATATTATTTTTAAAATAGAAATAGATATTATACTTAGTTATAAATATTAAATATACGTATAATGTACAAGAATTGCCGCGATTTACGAACCGTCACAATATCACGAGAAAATGGGTCGCTCGTTGGCCAAACGCATCGTATACGATCCAAAGGACATGTAATAATATGACTATAATAATTTGTAATATGGCTATGGGGACTATACGAATAGGGTGCGTATATACAGACGGACAAATGAAACGCGAGGGAATTCCAAAGTTATAAGTAATATACGTCGGAGAGAAGAGAGGGGAAATCTGTATAGTATGCCGCGTTATAAGCTTCTGCAGGAAACTCCAAGTTGGCGTTAACTCATCATTCGTAGCTAATGAGCTTTAGCAGACTTGGGTCCCGAAAAACAGGAGGGTATTGTATATTCGTGTGAAGGGGTTGTTTTAGTTTACAAGACGGCATACATATACCACCCAAAAAGGATGTTTATAAAGGACGATGTATAATAATAATAATAATAATAATAATATGTATGTGACAAAATTAACCTTTATCTAAGTGTCGACAAGAAAAAAAGCATATACATTATAATATCATGTTATACAAACTATCGATAAAATATATTTTATACGAACATTATAGTGCATTTAGCTTCGAAAATTAATTATATATACACATTACACATATAGACGAAAACATATGGTGTATACTTACCAGGGACGGACCAAAAAGTCGGATCGCCATCTACCAGTCAATCGCCGCGGATGATTTCAAAGTCGATCCCTTATATTCGTGTAATTTGTTGGAATTTATTATTGTACATTAAGGGGATTCAACATCGACGGAAAAGTCGACCTAAAAGCGGGAAAAAACTGTGAGACTTGGAAAAGTCGGATTTAAAATGTGAAAACTGTTCTGAATTCATAAATTTGTCCACCAGGGATCGATTGAGGCATTTTTTATTTTTTCGCTGTGTTATATATGCCATTGAAAATCGTATTTTTTTAAATAATGATACCTATTGTAAATCCTCTCTAATAATAAAGAAAAATGCCTCAATCGATCTCTAGAAGACAGGCCGAACAATTCAAATATATTTTCAGATTTAAAATCCGACTTTCCAAAGTTCCACAATTTTATTCTGATTATTAGCCTTTTATGCAAGAATAAAAATAAAAACTCGAAAATCGTTGCCGTCAAGTAGTGCTACCGAAAAGTATTACACAGGAATTGCCCGTACCTATTTGATTGCGATAATTGCAACGGCGACGACCCGCTATCTCCCGTCCTTATATGTCTTCCCTTTTTTCTCTTGATTAATTGTATGTGAGTTATAAATATTATTATTCCAATTATTATTGTTATTATTATTACTGTTGTTACCATATTATCTGTTGTTTTTGTTTCATAAATCTTATTGTATATTTACCATTATTATTATTTATTTTTAATAATCCTGTTACCATTGTCATTAGATTTTAGTTCGTTCGCTCGACCCGTCGACGCAACACTTTAACCGTGTACCTACCTATTTTTGTAGTTTTTTATTATTTTTATATCGTAATGGCCATTGAGGCAACGTATTTCTTTTTCTTTTTGTGGTTTATCGGTTCACCCGAGATACACGTGCTCGCCACGGTTTTACGTCGGCAATTTAATCGTTGTGTATTTTTGTTCTGTTCCGCTATTAAAGCGAACGATCGATGTGAAATCTAATAAAATCAACGTTTTATATACAAACCAAAACTTCCGTGTTGTTTTTGTTATCAATTGCGTCCTCGAGTCACTCATTCCACGTCATCACCATCACCATCACCATCGCCTCATCGAATCGGCCTGTCGCAACAAAGGTACCTACTATTCTTAATATTTATAATATAACGTCCGGCGGAGAGCAACGTCAAAATCGATAACTGCACGTAACTGTGTGTCTAACCGTGGTCAATTTCCGTGCGGTCACACGTCAGTCCGCCAGCAACCTGTGTATTGTGTGAGAGGCCGTCCAGGTCTTCTAGTCGTTCTGTTCCATTCACGGATTCGCAAAACAGCTCTCCGGTCGTAATAATAAAAATAACTAAAGTGTATGATCCTTGTTTCCGTCATAGTCACCGTTTTATAATTCCCATCCTTGTCGTTGTCGTCATCATGTCGTCGTCACTCATCTCATACTGCCGACTCAAATAAATTGTAAGGTGCAAGGAACTTAAGTTGCCTAACCACCAGGTTTGTCTGGCGTTGGTTATTTAGGTTGCCTATCCTAAAAATTGTACGGCACATATGTTGGGTTGCCAAGCCGGGAAAATTTTCAGGCGAACAGTGTTCTATTTATTTTTATCGTGTGGCTTGAAGCCACTGGTCCTTCGGTCTGTCGTGCTACCTGCATATACACCTTTATATTTAAAACGTGCAAATACTTATTAATTTGACAGTTTAATGATATATGAGATATCAATATTGTAGATTGCCTCTGAAATTGATCCTATTAATCTATCTATATTCCCTTTTTAATTGTACAATAATATACAAAAGTAATATTGTTATTTTATGAATCCAAAATTTTATCATAATATCGGGATTTAAATAATCAAGTGATTTTAGTGGTACTAAAAATATCATAGAAATTTTTATGAATAAAAAATTATTACAAAAAGGTAATTGTTTTTTCTTTATATATTTATGAATATATACATTTTCATCTATAATTTTATTTTGTTCATACAAAACATTTACATAATAAAAAATATTTTAATTACCGTATGCTCGTCCTTTAAAATTATGTCTGGCGCAAACTGACTTTCTATATCAGCTTTTAATTCAGTAACTCTGATATTATAAATACTACGTAGCTTTAACATTACAGTAAATCCTTGCCCATAACGGTTTTTCAAATACGGTATATTACCAATACATTTCATTACACCATCTACCATTATTGTCAAACGATCACAAACTGCTTCACATTCATCCATACTAATAAAGTAAAACACATAATTTATATAATGAAATATATTTTATTGTGAAGTAGATTCTAACCTAGGTTCTTACCTATGGGATGTAAATATAACTGCCTGTCCAACTTTTTTACAGGCATCCAAAATTTTCCATTATTTACGTTTGGTAACGGGATCTACTCCACTCGTTGGTTCATCTAAAAACACTACAGGTGGATCTCCAATTAATGACATTGCAGTGTTTAGTTTTCTTTTATCGCCTCCACTATATTTTCCGCAAAGTCTGTTCTCACATTCTTCAAGACCTACGTAAAAAATATAAATGAATTATAATAATGCATAAATAGAGAAAGTCAATATTTAAAAGTTGTTAAAATTAACAATGAATTTTAATATTTATAAATTAAATTAAATATTTCTAAATAAAATTAGTTGACGAAATATGTATTTACATACAATAAAACTGAATTTTTGTATATTTGGGTAATGTTTAGATAACTTACCAATTAGTTTAATCCATTTATCAACATGATTTTCAATGTTTGATGGTGATACACCTCTTAAAATCGCTATTAATCGTAATATTTCCCTGCCAGTAAGTTGACTATTTATTGCATCGAATTGAGGACCATAGCCAATCAATGGAAGATACTAAAAAAAATTTATAATTCATTTCTATAATAAATAATTTTAATACAAAAATATTGTGTTTTACTTGATTGATATTACTACTAAGTTTGTATAGTTTATTAAAATGAATTGAAGCATCACCATTTGATGCATATATATCTCCCGTCAATATTTGGAATATAGTGGTTTTACCAGCACCATTTATACCCAATAAGCCAAAACATTCACCCGGTGAAACTACAAAACTTATACCCTGAACAGCAGTAAATTTGAAGGTGAATTTTTTAACCAAGTCGTCAATAATTAACAGTGGTAAAAATGTATCATCTAAAATTGAGTTAGACCTATTAGGATGATTTTAATTCAATTGTTTGAAAAATGTTATAATCACTATCACTTGAAAGATTCTTAGCGGCATACACTTTTTCCTTTTCACCACGTATATCTGGATCTTCATTTTCATCCTTGTAACCGAAATCGGTTTTAATAAATTTATTAAAAGTAAATTGATATAATCGTGCAAAAATTTTATATTCGAATAATAGTATTAGTGTTATATACAATAAGCTACTAAACACGAGGATTAATATATCAGGAAGAAACCCATTGGGCGTATATGTGAAATACGTGGAATACGTAGCATAATCCAATTATGAAAATATAATTACATAATATAAAATACGAATAATAAGCACAAAAAAAAATTAACTTTTAACCTGTACAGTGAAATAAATATAATACGGTTTCCTCCCTCCATGAACTCTTATTTAAATTTCTTGTATGTTCTAAGAGTGTATGGCAATATTGTTTTGAATTTACTAATTCAATGAAACATTCTATACATATTGCATATGCAATCTGAGGATTAATTAAAATTATATACCGAGTATACGTGTTGATATTATATATATCATAATTAAAAGAGTTTATTTTATCAGTAATATATTTATATTCTTCTGGTATATGATGAACTATAATTAAAAATATCTCTGTAATCATTAAAACACAAATGTATGAACAATGTATATAATAGCTGACTTATTAAAATTACAAAAAATACAACCTATTATAAAATTGATCATTATGAACAGTAATATTGAGGTCAGTAGATTTTTGTTGAAGAA
>JAIPRL010010547.1:0-15267 GCA_025469235.1 Pemphigus obesinymphae
TATCCGCCGATACCGGTATACGTCGTATGACATCGGCTGCCGGTCCATGCAGACATCCGATTAAATAATAAAACTTTTCGGTATTCGATAAGAACGATCGGGACTCTACGAGAGTTGTAAAACGATCGCGAAATGTGGGCCAATGATTAAAATCTCCGACAAACTTAGGAAGCGGAATTTCCGGAAGGCGGGAGTACGGACGATGAACATCGCGATTCTCCGTTTGAAAACGATAAGCACCCTTTTCCGACTCCTGCTCGGATAAATTTTTTGATTTAATATCATCGAGCTCTACAGTATTTAACCGGTCCGATATCGATCTACATTCGTTAACAAGCGCGCGCACCTCCATTTTATTTCGGGTAAAATGGATGGAGTTGGAGCTTTCGAGTAAAGAGCTTTCTGAAAAATTTCCTTTTAGTTGCTACTAAAATAGGACATTTTTCATTATTCTCAGTAATTTACTTAAAGGTTAAGGGAAAATTCCAAAAATTTTTAAAAATTAGAAAATAATATTGTCAAAGATTTGCAATTAATTCTGAATATTTACTGTAACACTATATTGATATGATAAAAATGTAAACATTTTATTACCACTTTCGTTATTTAAAAATATCTACATTATTGTATAACTACTAGCTCCCTTGTTCTTTTCATAATCTAAAATTTAAAGTTTTTTTAATTTTTGTTTAATGTAATGTATACACTTTATAAGGAGAAAGAATCCTGGTAAGGGTTGTTAGGTTAAGACATCTGATGGGAAATGTAGTTGATACTAATGAAAGTTTGTACTTTAAAGATATCATTTTTTTCTCAGAAGTTTTCTTAACTAACAAAGTGAGTTTTTTTAACCAGAAAAGAACGATAAATTTATAAAAATCATAAAATTATATTATACCAAACTTCGTTCAGAATCATTTTTTGAATGGCATTATTAATCATTGCTTTCAATTTTAAAATAAGAGTAATACAATATATTTTCTGAAAAACAAATCCCTTAAAGAACAATTTCTACCATATATTTCTAAAGTATTTTTAATGTTATATAATCGATCAGAGTTATATTTTAACAGATTATTGACTAGTAAAAACAAATCGACTTTTTTTTAAATAATCATAATTGTATAGTTTTTCAGATGTTTTTTTCTATTTAGTCACTACGTGTCAACGGACGTGTTTACAGGCCTGTTTAAAATATATATATTATTCAAAACAAAATTAATTAACCAGCTTTTTGAATTTTGATATACATATCTGTTGGTAAAGCAAAATGTCCGTAAGTAAAAATATTTAAAATTTTTTATTACTGAAAATTGTATTTTGTAATATTGTAATAGTAATTTTTTTAGAATATAAATACGTTGAAGCTACAAACTGATAATTTTTTGTTCTCACAAACATTTCATATTTTTTATTAATTAATGTAGTTTTCTTTTAAAAATGTATAGTTAATTAATAATGGTACAAATATTTATACATATGGCCTTTGAGTATTATAAAGAAAATTATTTTTTTATTGAGTTGCTCGCCGGGGAATTATAAGGAGACCATTTAGGTCCTTCTATTCTTATAATTTTCATTAATTCAATTAAATAATACATTACTAATATAAAGCTCCTCTTTTTTCTGATAATTTTTCAATCTGTAGACAAAACATCTTCATAGACGCCCACAGAAATTTTTTTAGTAGTGGGGCAAGCTAATAATTTATATTAGGTATATGTAATGTGATATATTCAGAAAATATTTTTATTTAAAAATTTTAAATGCCTTGAATCACTTCCAAAGGTTAGGTATAATGATTTTGTTTACATTCATCATGCATAGAGTATCGAGTCTCATATCATTCATGATTGAGCCCAACCATATTTTTACCCTCCACGTTGTATTAAAGGATCGTTCAGCAGTACTAGTAGTTGCATGAATGGTAAGACTTATACACATTTCTGAGAATATTTATGGATACAAAAATTCTGTTTCTTTCAATATATCTAAAATCTCTTCTGAATTTATCTTATGTTTATGGTAAACATACCAAATTGGTATGGTATTGATTCGGCTAGAACATTTTATAGAAAACAGTGATATATTTTGCAATTTTTTTAATGAAAAATGTATACTGATTTTCATAAAGTTTTTTCATATATTGTGGTTATAATTGAAATAAAGAACATGCTACTTCATTTTCCTCCATAAAAGTATATTAAAAGATAATACTAATTAATTTTGACATTAACTTTGAGCGCAACCAGCACGTACATTTGTTCTATGTTTTTGTTTTTAGCTATTTGAGTGATAGTTATATTAATCTTTCATTAATTTAAACAGCTTTAAGATGTAGTGTTTAAGATTGTTTCAGTGCAATGGTATATTTGAAAGACAATTACTCTAAAACCCAGAAGTTTTATTATCTGCTAACATACATAAAGGATTATACATTATAAATAATAAATCTATCTATCTATTACGGCTTTAAATTATGTAGTGGCAATTAAAAAACTTAAAGTATGATATTATAATAAAGATCTGGCAATTCAAGCTCATACCTAAGAAATTCTCAATAAAAAAACTTCATTCACATGTTTCCACGCATTTCGCTGCATTTAGAGCATTGAATCTATCTACAGAACATTGGAACTTATGGCTTGTTACAATATAATATAATGAATCGATAATGCAACGAGTTAAGATTAGCAGCTATGCCGAACAAATACAGAATTATCTAAATATAGTGAGCTTATGGAATTTTTATCGAAGCGTTGAATCACACTTGAACGTTCTGAAGCATTATCAACTAAAACGGTTTAATGTAAGGAAATTCACTCTTCTATGACAACGAATATGCTAAAAGTAAGCGCGCCTACTGCTTTAATATATACACATTTTATACTTGTACCAAATTCAAGGACCTTTCTTTCAAAGATCGAATAAACTTTGTACGTCTAGCAAATTTATGTTTCTATATTATCTTCATTCGTCTCTCGTAAACGATAAATATAAATCAAAATATAACGGTTTTATTTATAAAGGGAAACATAATATCTTGCTTCACTATGATAAGCAAAAATAATTTTCAATTGCTATTAAAGATAAACCTAACTAAAAAAGAAGAAAAAAAAACCAAAAACAAAACTTCATTATGAGAACACTCAACACATTTGGAGATATGCCAAATCAAAAGGCGAGATACCATACCGGACGGGCATAAATACCAGTAACATTTATGGAAAAATAATCCACTCATAATGAATAACTTCAAAATCTTACAATAGAACTCCAACGGTATCATCAGTAAACAGAATGAACTCCGAGCTTTTGCATCCCATAACAATATTGACATAATCCTCCTTTGCGAAACTAAATTATCCCCATGATCAAACCTCAAAATAAGAAACTTCCATACTTACAGAAACGACCTCCCCCCCAAAACGTGGTTCTCCGGCACATAGTGGAACGGCTGTACTAGTACATCGCAAAATAGTACACCAAACGGCAAATCTAAATACAACTATCCTCTCATCATCGGTAAAAATTTAATTAGGCAACGACGAAGTACTCGTCACCTCTGTATATAAACCTCCCAACTCTTCGTTAACAGATAGTGACCTAGACATACTAACCCGTAGCGCCGACTGGTTCATCTCCGCAGGTGATTATAACACCAAACATTACATGTGGTACAACAGGGCTACAAATCCACTCTATTTAATCACACTTCCAACAACAATTACAATGTCATAGGTCCTGACTCGCCAACTTGTTTCCCGACATCGCCAAGGTACAAGCCTGACATACTCCATATAACATTGATCAAGCTATCTCAAAACGTCCGAGTAACAAACATTAACGACCTATCATCCAACCACAACCTGTATTATACGAAATCTCCAGCTCCCCAATATCTTCTTCTCCGCCTACCACCAGCAAATTTGTTAATTGGAAAAATTCACTGATAGTTTTAACGTGCACTTGTGTTCCCTCAACCCTAACATATCGAATCCATTGAACATAGACAGCAATTAATAACTTTTCCTCAGTCAATCCAATCAAACATTAGAAAAAGCTATTTCCCACCCAATAGAAAGAGCGATAAAAGAAACTTACCACCCGATATCCTTGATGAAATAAATGCAAAAAATCACCTTCGCCGCAAATGACAACCCACTCGCGACCCACGCATGAAAACATTGCTAAATTCGAAGGTGTCGATGATCCGGCTCATGGTCCAAACGCACAAGCAAGACCAAGGGAATGAGTTGGTTGATACTCTCGACGCACGGGATAACGTTATCTACAAATTAAATAAATGCCTACTGAATAAAAAACCTGCCACCCACCCACTATCTTCGTCCAACGGACTGCTTTACTGTGCTAAAGAAAAATCAGAAATCTTTGCTGACTCCCTAGTACAGTAATACTCATTAAACCCAGGTCCCGACATTCCAGAAGTTACAGAGTTCATCCATTCGCTAAAGACGTCTAGTATAAGCTACTCCCAAATGTACACCACCCCGAATGCTGTCCAGAAAATCATAAGCGAACTGGCCAATAAAAAAGCCCCAAACCTAGATGGAGTAATAAATGCCACCCTCAAATTCCTACCCAAAAAGATTATCCTCACACTTACCAACATCCTAAATGGCTGTCTTAGGTCTTTTTACTTCCCCTCTGTCTGGAAAACAGCCATAATAATTCCAATCCCAAAACCGGGGAAAAATCACGGACCACCAGGGAACCAGAGGCCCTTCTTCCCTCTCTCTTGAAGGTGTATGAACGAATAATCCTACAAAAACTCCACGCTTATACCCACGGAAAAATTAGAGAAGAACAATTCACCTTTCGCTAGGGCCACTCGACAATGCTCCAATTAACTAAAATAATAGACACAGTAAGCATCAACCTCAGTCACAAAGTACAAACTGCAACAATTTTTTTAGATATTGCCAAGGCGTTTGACTCAGTTTGGCACGATAAACTTCTATATAAAATGTCCACCCTGAATATCCATACTTCAATGATTAAAACCATACAATCCTTTCTCTCAAATAGACTAATCGCCGTGAAAGTGGAAGATAAGTTTTTGTCGACCCATGGGGTAAAAACTGGGGTACCGCAAGGCTCATGGCTTTCTCCCACACTCTTTAACATATTCACCAACGACATGCCTGTACACGAAAAAGCTTCCATAGCATTATTTGCGGATGATACTATGTTCTTCGCGTGAAACAAAATGCAAAAAGAGCCCACATCCAACTCCAAAGGCAGGTAAATCTGGCTTTACAAGTGGAAAACCAAGGCAAACCCGGCTAAAACTATCGTGGATAGTTCGGCGTTACTCTCTCGAACAGAATCCCACCAATAACATTCTTTGAATCACAGATCACGTGGTCTTCTCATGTTAATTACCTAGGCGTTACCATTAGACGAAAACTAAACTTCCAGTCCCACGTGGACCAAATAGTGAAAAAAGCCACCAGAGTTCGAGGCATGCTATCTCCGATATTGAACCAAAAAAGTCCCTTGTCTCTAACCACTCGTAACAGGCTCCTCAAAATGTACTCAAAACGCCGATCATCACTTACGCGAGGACCGCCTGGTCACCGTTCGTCCAACGTGTCCCAATGGCGTTGTCTGGAGTCAATCCAGATGATTGGTCTCAGAACAATCTCTAATATGCCTACATACCTCCGCAACACTATCCTTCTCAAACAGTTCCAAGTAAAATCAGTCAAAAGTAGCATTCTAGATCAATCCAGAGCAATGTTCCACCGAAACTCCATATCCGAACATCGTCATTTAAGGAACTTTGGTAGATTTCCCAACCCCGAACCCCTTCACAACAAACCAAGACCATTGCCCTGGACTTAACAAACCTAAATACTCAATAACAGCATAACAAATCTAAATTCAAACGTAACAACTCGTAAAACAGCAAGGGCACCTAAGCCTGAAATGGTGAATAAGCCTTAAGGCTCTTCGACATAGAAAATCCAAGCAAAGAGGAAAGTAATCATTCCTTGTATAACATTCAAAACATTAATATCTAATATATTAGCTTATTTGAAGTCTTGATTGGTAGAAAAAGACTGAACCGGCATCCACGAAGCAAACGAAGAATCCAGCGTTACCTCAAGATAAACCACGAAGCAACAGAATATTACCAGGAGTCAACGGTGTTGATGCGGTCAGCAAAACCTAAAACCGCCTTTTTTAACGTTAATTGTCTAAAACTCTCTCGCTAACCGTACCGATTTGCCGACCTCACGAGAAACCTTCGAAGCACTCGCATACAGACTCAACCTCAGCCGACACTAAAGCATCCTAGCATCATGCCATCTACTTGCGTGTGTCCTTCATATCATTGTATATGTATATTTAGGTGTATTCCCATCCTAAGGTCTAGCTGGTATTTTCAATACTACGGTGCTTGGCGGCCCAGCCATCCTTGGCATACATACAAATGGAGCACTATAAAACGGCCGTTTTCACGGCCACTGTTCAACGATCACCGTTCAAACCATGCCCAGGATCGGGATTGTAACATCTCGGTTACGTACCCCCCGGACTCCACCTCCAGTTTAATGATTTAGTTCTGGAAAGTCCACGATCACATCTATCAGTTGTACGACATGAAACCACCCGATACGGAACAGCTCGGTTGCACACCACCCGGACTCCACCTGTGATCCATATACCATCGATTACGATCAGTTCTAGATGGGAAGGTCCACAACTAGGGAGATGTGAAGACGTACATCGATATCACAGGCCGACGACCGACATCTCGTACAGACTACCACAACTACCCAGACTACACCTATATTCGTACAGATAGTTCCACACGGGTATGTGCGTGTGATACGTAAAGGACAATCGATGGGCTAACTCAGACGGTGCGTAACCACACGGTGCGGAACAAACATCTACCACAGAACCAGGTCACCTGGCCCATCGTGTCAATAAATCCTTTCATCGTGCCGCCTATAAAAGAAAATCGATTTCTTATATCTTATCATTTTAGGTATTAAGTAATTAAATAGTATAAACGAATAACACTTATAATTAACACTTAATAACACTTATATAATTACATTTTTAAATATAATCTTAAATCTTAATCATACATATGAGATCGCACGACCGAACATAGAAAATATTCAACAGTATACCACTGTTATTCATATTATATTTTTATTACTATTATATATATTTTTTTTATTATATTAAAATCATCATAAATTAATAATATATAGACATTAAATACAATTTTATGATTATCAATCCATTTTAAGCTGAGCTTGTGGTAGGGATCGAGAGTATAACATATTAATAATGAAATAAAAATTATAAGTGAAATATAAAATAAAAATAGAAAGTTGTTACTTTTACATCTTTCCAATTTTAACGAACCCGAACCAAACCAAACCGAACTTACAATTTTTTATTCAAACCCAAACCGAACCGAACTATTCAATTTAAATATGGAAACCGAAATGATCTTCAAGAAGATTTAAAATATTAAAAACAATTTAGCACTCAATTGATTTGAAAATTGTCAATTCAAGAGCTTCTTTTTACCTAGAAAAATTATCGTCAAAAGAATGAATAAACTGATATATAAATTTACCGAATAGCATTGTATTATCAATAAGATGACAAAACAATTAATTTTTGTATCATTCCACAAATATTGGTATACGAATTACGATTAATGTATATTTTCTGCCTATCCCGCTTCCAACGCCGAAAACTCGTCACAATAATCAGTGATTAATAATAATTAATAATCATTGCTCTATATTTATAGCTATGAAATATAGGTATATAATTTTTAATAAGTACATCATATCGTATTATATTGATAAACGATAATGAAAATTCGTTGATATTACGGAAAAAATAATTATCCATCCTAAAAATAAAAAAAAACAACTTATTTAAACATTTTTAAATTTTTTTAGCGATTTTCGGCAAATTAAGTTCAAATTTTGTTTTCCTTGGTTCGATATTCGAACATCACTATTTTGTGATTAGTTCGGTTCAAATATTTTCAATTTTGAGTTCGATTTTCGAATTGAAATACAAACAGTTCGTAACATCACTAATTTAAACTAATTCTAAGAATAACCATCAACCATATAGTATCTTTAAGACTACTTTGATATAAGTGGTTATTTTTTTTTTAAATTATATATCATTAAATTGAAGTACATAGACCCAAAATAATCAACAAGTGATTGACCAAAAGATTTTTTTGAATATTAGCAGGAATATTGTATACCTTATTTTCTCTTTTATTTAAAAAAAAAAATACCGTTTTATTATCTTTTGATTAAACGTTTAAATATAAACACAACTTAAAATTTTTGTAAAGTAATTTAACTGGTAATATGCCCAAATCCATATAGTTTTGCCTTGTCAACCCTTCTAAAATGAAGTACACTTATTTAAACAGATTTAATGTTTTAATATACTATCACATATTTATTTAACTTTATCGTAGTATTTATTGTCTATTTCTTTCATTTCATGACAATGACGTTTAACTGGTTTTTCTAAACCTTTCATGACCACAAATTGAACCTAAGAGAGTAAAAAAACAAATTATATTATATTTAACTTCGAATTTAAAATTTGTTCTGTATCGAAATATATAGGTGCAGGTATATCATTAAATTCCCATTCACCCAATCTATACGTATAAAACTATACATTTGACACCCAAATTTATATAACCATTCAATACATTTTCGATAGTTTTAGAACAACAGACTAACAAATATCAATAATTTTCTAAAAATATATCTAAATACAACAATACTAAAAAATTTCAAACATTCTAACAAAATATATTATTCAAACAATCATTTTGAACACAATCTGAAGTTTTTATAATAAATTTAAAAAAATTAAAACTATCGAATACATTTTAAAAACTACAGAACTTATTTATTATTTCAGAATTATTAAATCAAATTGAAAAATGAAGAATTAATACATATACATTGTACTAGAATAAAAATTAGAATATACAAATAACAATAAAAATAATAATACGTTTTCGCAATTAAACTCAAATCAAAATTACTACAACTATAACTTTGATAAGTTCCAAAATATAAATCACATTGTGATTATTGTTATAAATATAATAATTATAATCAAAAATGTGAATGAAAATTCATATGCGATTATCGCAACAAAGTATACCTACTATACTTGAGAAATTTTCTTTTCAAAAACTTAATTTACCAATCAAAAACTTGAAAATATTGAGATAGTTCAAATGCACAAACTTAAAATTCATATTACCACTTGTCCCCCAATATCACATTTAATTCAAATTCTTACCCAATAACACCAGAATGTACTATAAATTTAAATACGTTTTCAATAAATTTAAATTTAAATAAAATTTATGAATTTCCACAAAAAAATTAAAAACTTTGATACATTTCATTATCAAAAAGTAAATTTGATAAACATAATTGAAAGACAATATCGACATATTAGAAACCACACTTGAATATTTAATTGTTCAATGCATTTTTGTTAATTTAAAGCATAATACAATCTTATCCAATAATATCACATAGAACACATTGATTTAAATTATTGGTGGCAAACTAATCGGTTTGACAGGTAACGACTGGTCCTGTTATTTTTCAACCACAGCATGTTGTGGTTGAACAGGATGGTAATCCGCGGGACGTGCCAACAGAACACTTTATATTATACTGTTGGTGGCCTAACTTGCGTTTCAGTGGGAGGATTTCTTTTTTTTTACGAGAAGAATCTTTGTTGTATTTTGGCTTTATATATTAATCTATTATTTAATATGCTAACTCCGAATAGACGGTTTTTAGTGGAAGAGAAAACTTTACGCTTTTTATTTAATTCCGATGACCGTTTTTCGTACCGACGGCCGCGTGAGTATTTTATTTTGCGTTTTCCGTTCTTCTGTATTTTGACTTTTCCGGAGACGTGAAATTGAAGTACACACCGTATAAGCTCTGTGTTCACCATATAGATCGCATGGAAGAAAACCGTTACGTTTCTTATCGCTTCAGCTTTTTTCTCGCCATCGTCTTATCAATACCCCGAAATCCCGAAATCGGATTTTTCGACCTTTAAAATGTATGAATAATATTTTTATTAATAATATTATGTACTTTCAGTCAACAGGGAAATTTCAAATAAAAAAAAAAATATTATATTT
This sequence comes from Pemphigus obesinymphae, assembly GCA_025469235.1. Lineage (NCBI taxonomy): Eukaryota > Metazoa > Arthropoda > Insecta > Hemiptera > Aphididae > Pemphigus > Pemphigus obesinymphae. The sequence continues at coordinate 10,220 of JAIPRL010010547.1, forward strand.
TATACATGTACTATGGGTATCCGTAGAGTTCTTTTGAAAATAGATGTTTTGAACTCCGCGTGTAGTAGAATACAATTTATTTTTGAATAATAATAATATTTGTGTTATAAATATTCGATTTTATATTTGATATTTTAAATCGGAACACACACAACACATTTTCATAAGATATCGTCAACAACCATTCGTCTCATACACTTAGTGTTATTGGTTATATATAATAATATATAACTACATATGCTAGTACATATTAGTGATTATAAGCATTTTTAATTTTTTTTTTTTTTTTTGTAAAAAATGCATATGTAGGTATTCAAAAGAATTCTTCTAGGTGGGAAATGGGTCAAAGGATAACCATTGTAGTTGGCTTAATAAGTTTCTGAATAGGTGGGCACCTACTTGTAGATAAATCAAAAATTTAATTAAATAATTGATACAAAAATTGTATAAATTATTAATTAATATTTACAGTCTTATATAATGTCATGTCACCTGTTGTAGCCTTATCAAGCATATATTATATTACTTAAATGAATAACATTATAGTAAAGTTTAATAAATATTCTTTATTATTTTAATATAAAGACAAAAGGTGACATCATGGTCACATACGACACATAACGAACTACATCAATATTATTATTGTTAATAATATACTTAAATTGTAGTAATAAAATGAGCCATAAGCATTTTCGATACTGATAAATTTGATAGCCGGACTAGCAGCAGGTACCTCCAAAAACATATGGTGTGGCACCGGCCTAATCGTCCTGTTGAAATGCTTCCTGTTTAACAGGACGTACAAAGTCATAATCTTATTATAGAAAGAAATTATTTTTAATCGCTTTTGAATTAATTATATCTACCATAAGTATCATATCTATCGACATAATTACTTCCACTCCCTATTAGCTGGAATATAATTTACTAATAATGATATTCTACCTTAACCACTACTTATTCAATAAAAGTAATACAATTTATTTATTTATGCACCACATCCATTTCAAATCTGTTAAAAATATTCAAGAAATAAAATGTTAATTAAAAACACGTAGATAATATTTTAGGAAATTATGAAATATTAAATTATTATGCATTATTACTAAATATTATTATGATCACAAATGATTCAATAATTTATGTAAAATAAAATTATGTGACCGCAATTGGCACCAATAAGCTGGTGACCGTAAATGTCTACTTTATAATTAATTACTACTTTACATTATTATCATATTTTTAATATACTTCAAATGCTATATTATTTAATATGTATATTAAATATAATTTAATATTGATTATATTTTTAATGAATTTCGTCTTCTTACTTAGAATTTACAGGATAACAAATCTTCAGATTTTGATTCGAAAGATTTCGTCCAACAGAAGTATAAGTCTTCTCCAAACAGTAATTTAAAAACAATTTCAATTAGAAACCCACCACGTGAGTTTTATGAGGAAACATTGGAACGGAAACAATACGTGGAGCACGTTATAAAAGCCAACAATTACTCCAAGGCCCAAAAAAAATTCTGGCATTTTCAAAATCAACTACGTAATCTATGAAAACCTCCGTCTATTTAAATTATGTGACAATATATACGAACCAAATTTTTTCACAGGCCAAATAAAGAATATCAGCATTAAAGAGTCTACAGGGCCTATTTGGTATCAGGAATTGTCCGATAAACAGGTTAGTGCAATAGAAAATTTGAAGGGAAAGGGTAATCTACCAAAAATTATATGGATGAAAAAAGTGATCGAAATTGCATGTGTTCAAATATTATTTTTGTCAAAAAGTTAAGTGGTATATAGAATTATTTGATTATTATAATGAGTTTATAATGAAAAAATGCCAATGATACACAATTTTAGTTATAAAGTATGCTATACAGGATCAATGATAATTATGATACTATTGAATTTAACGAATAGATAATTTTGATTTAAATTAAAAAATACAAAAAAGGATATTATATTACAATTATTTGTAATACAATTGTATAAATTGTAAATTCACATTTTTCTGAAATCAGTCCTATTGTCAATATATAATTCGGTTGTGCTACCACTAATTTATGTGTTACTAGTCGTGTAGACAGTAATCAGTCTAGGCCAGCTAGTGTCTCGTTTTATTTTTTATAAAATACAGAAGAAAAATATGAAAAATCATGTCAAATCTTCAAATTGTATAAATTTTAAATAGAATTTGGACGCTAAAAAATCCATTTGTTCGATGACTTCCTGACTTCGGGAACAATGTACATACATGCATGTATTCCATTTATATAGTGATCCAAATTAAAATATGGCCACCTTTTAGTAAATTCAGATGAAATTTTATTTTATTTTTGGTAATGACATATCCATATTATATACAGGAACTCGTATTATATTAATGACGAAATAACGAAAATTAAATTTTTGTTTAATATATCGAACTAAATGATGTTGATCAGAACAAACGTTCGTCACATCATAACTACGTCAAGTATCCTTAAGTCTAACACCTTTAACAATCATACACGACAATACCACGAAAAATTTATTTTATTTTTACAAGTTTATTTTAAATATCCATCTCATTGTAAGTTATTGAATGTAAACTTTATAATAATTAAAACTTTAAGAATTTGTTTCTTAAAAGGTTTTTTATATGTTTCATATAAGAAATAAATAGATATTATTAATTTTATAATGACAAATTCTTGTAAAATTGTATGAAATACATTTAGAAACCGGGAATTTGGAACGATCGCACAGTGGGCTTTCCTAACTTGTTTATTTATTATAAAAAACATTCGAAATGCTATAATTAATTTTTTGAGAATTTGTATATGGTCCTATTGCGTTTATCGGCGACAGTAATAATAGGTTGGAAAGTGGTTTTCAGTAATTCAATATCAGATTGTAGTGCTCGTGGCCTACAATATACGTTACTTAACGATGTACCGCATGTTCTAATTCGTATAAACATTCGATATTCGTTGGGAGTTGACATGACTAGTAGGTAAGTTTAAATAATTTAACACATTTTAACAATTCCTAATAATTAAAATTTTTAATTCACTAAATATAAGTTTAATGCCCGTTTTCAAAATAGTTAAATGTAGCAGATGACTAGTGGCATTTTATAAATAATGTAACAGTAAAACTTATCAGTTATCGTGGTTCACAAAATTCAAAATAACGCATACATACTCCATCAATCACTGATTTAAAAAATATAAGACTGTGGTAAATACAATGATAAAATCGAACTTAGTCTCTATGTATTTTATAGTTTATACTATATGTCATATATACCTATATATGACTATATTATCCTTATAACTCATATATATATATTCGCATGTATATATTTTGTACCTATGTAATGTACAAATTAAATAAACACCTGTTACATGGAATAAATAAATATTCAGCTGACTAATAAAATACACCGCTCATCATCACTACACATATGTATCATAATTCTCATAGAGAGAGCAGTTTTCAGTGGGGATAACTGGCCTTTCTGGCCGAGTTTATAAAAGGATTTCAAGCACTATCGCGAGCGTTCTTTTCTTGTCTACTGAGTGTACACTAACAGACGGTACCACGGATTGTGTACATGTGTAAGATTTATAAGTTATACGGCATTCAGGTGGTAATGAACGGGACAATGGGCAAAGTTCTCGCGTGTTACAGCCGACCCTACAGTTCGTGTTGTAATAAACGTTGAGCCCACTTTTTTCTATTTCATTTCTCTTTATTCAATGTTCAGTGTATCCTTGTTATTCTATCTGCTTGTCTTACTTTACAAAAATCTAAAATTTATTTATTTTTACACTTACATAACTTTCCTTGAGATTCATTTTTTTTCCCATTCTAATTCAATATCTAGTGTTTGAGTTTATATTGTTCAAACAACCCTTGATCGTGACACGTGAATCGTATAGCTCGTCATTGGCTAGAGGGATAATGTAAATAATCACACGAAAATACCATTTAAAACATTGGTGCTGATAAAGAATAACTCCTGTGTCTTTTCTATCCATATCCATCCATTCTTCTTAATATCTAGTATTTTTACTTATACCGCTCAAACAACCTTTGATCGTGACATGTGAATCGTATAGCTCGTCATTGGTTAGAGGGGTGGTACAATTAAATATACGAACAGATCACATTGATCCGATAGAACGACGAATATTCAAGGTATTGATAAGTGTGCTAGGTAGTGGCAGTAAATGGATCCACATTAATTGAGTCTAATTTAAATTATTTATATATACTCGTCGAACGATCTTCAGCTACACAAGGTTTGTACATTTTAAGGTCCTTTCACACATATCCGATCCGAGTCCGTTCCGAGTCCGATCCGTCAAGGCATCCGTTTACTCGGAAATATAAACTTGCTGTTTTCCAGTGCATATGTTCACACACGTCCGATCCGAGGTTTCCGAGCTCTATCCGATTAAAAAAAATATTGTCAGTGACCGATTTTCGTCCGAGCTCGGTCGGTTTTTGACGGAATGATGTTGGATCGGACATGTATGAACACGTTTCGACTGGTTTGTTTAGCATACTATGAAATCTATTATATTGGCTTACGTTTGTTGTCAATATTCATTTTGTCATATGACACTGTCAAGTACATTTCATCATGGACAATGAGAAATTAATCAAACTAATAAGAAGTCATACTGAATTGTATGACTTAAGTAATTCTAAGTATAGTGACAGTACTTGGAAAGAAAAAATATGGAAGGGAATTGCAGGAAAATTAAATCAAACAGGTAAATCAATGTTTTAATTATGTTACTTTGTATTTTATTTGAAATAACATGGTCATGATTATATGAATGAATAAATAAATAACACCTTCAGTTTGCCTTTTTTTTCAAAGATCATGTACCCACACAGTTCTTTTTCGTTTTTTTATTGTTTTACAATTATTTTCTTGTTCTTCATCAAGCAAAAGTGCTATTATAATTAATTCTTCATCGCTAAATTCAGTCATGATAAAAATTCAAAAGCAAATTGACTAGATCAACATCTGT
>JAIPRL010010548.1:0-15267 GCA_025469235.1 Pemphigus obesinymphae
TTCTTCACGATTTCATTACAAATTAGTTTAACATAACCTTAAAATATACCCCATGCGAGAAAGAGAAACACTCTAATAGTGACTTCTCTCTTCTTTAAAATGGACCGCAACCCCATGCACATTCAATATAGGAATAGCCCATCCATATATTAATTATCTATAACAAGTACACACCACCGTGAATGAGGGAGATTCAGGGAATTAGAATTTTATCCGGCGATATCTCTTAAAAAACCGTTTAATAATAAATTGAATAGTTATCAAGAATAGAAATTCGTAATTTCCTAACTAAAAGTGTTGGATCCCTCGATCATTCTTGTAGTTACCGCCTTGCACTGTGGATATGTGCATATAAATTTAATATAAATTTTTCAATGCCTTTTAAACAAATAGTTTAATGTTGTTTTTGATGTTTTTTAGAGCTATTTTTAATTTTTCTGTTATTGATTTAGGCCTAATATCAATAATCCACTGGCCACAATCTAAATTTCATATATGTAGTATCAAAAATTGTTAATAAATTTTAATATTAACGTCATCGAACATTAGTCAATTATTTAATTTTAAATTCTCTTAAAATTTTGTTAAAATTGGCTATATATATATTATAATTCCTCAAAATTGAGTATGTGGCATCCTCTTAATCCTCTTTTGTACAAGGTCAAGTGTGTCCGAAAAAGAGGCAGTTTCTTCCTTGGTTTTTTTTACTACATCTCGTATAATGTTTTTCTGAAATTCTAAAACGTAAAAACGCCCTTAAAAATAGTATATGATTGTTCAACGACCGTATTGTACACCTGCAACCTACACACGTCATCCAGTCCCGACTCGCCTAACCACAGCATTTGGTATAGTAGAACAGTAAATACGAATAACGTAATAACGCGCCAATATTAATTTATTAAAGCAAACTGGAAATTGGAATATTATGTTTTTGAGACGCTTGTCATTGGATTCCCCGAAGCGGTTCTCACGTTACACTATCTGTATATACATTTAATCAGATATTTCAATCCATATTTTCCCATATATACTATGTATATTATATACCTGATTCATCTGTATTCTCTTCTCGGTGGCAGTAGATTATAATTTATAATAATAACATCAATTGCAGATGTACGCCAATTTTATGCAACTGTCCTAAAAGTATGCTCGTTTATTATAATCTACATGTATTATTCACTAATATATATATATATATATATATATATATATACTTGGGTAATTTATTTGATTTGTAAAATTTTTACCCACCCAAATTATTATAATAAAACATCTACATTATAAATGTATTAATCCAACAATGGATGCACCAAAATGGTGGTATTTACTATACAATAACTCTGAGAACTATAATATTATATTGTGTTCTTATTGTAGTATTAAACTAAAATGATGAAATTATTTTATCATACTAGGGGAAAAAAAAGTTATTTACAAAAAAATAATTTTGAACAATATTTTATTCAACCACAGAGTAAGTGTAATAGTTCAACGCTAGCCTTGATTCACAAGCACGTTTGGAGAGAGATCCGTTATAAAAACTTCTGCAAGACGTAAAAACATTATTTAAAATTATGTATGTTTTGTTATTTTTAGGTAATCAAACCCGAAATGTATGCATAATTCAGTAATCGAATATATTAGAATAAGTATTTAAAATAAGTTAGGAAGGCCAACTTTGCGAACGTGCTAAATTTCCAATCACTAAACGTATTTTTAAAATTTTACAAAACGAACAATATTTATGTACATGGTAACCAAATCAACAAACTGGTAACTATACGGACAGACAGAGAGATAGAAGAACGAACGGACACAACGGGGATATATTAGTTTATCTTGTCGAAACTTATATTTAGATACCTAAACGTGTACCTATAATTAATATTTAAAACAAAAAATATCCATGAAATTATTTAAAAACAAATTTTGAAAGAAGGATGCCATACTGGATACGATTCAGCTAATACTTATAGGTCCTAGACAACGTCTTCACAGGCCATCAATTTCACCGCGGTGTAACTAATACTAAATATTGTCATCGTGTACACGCCTCGGGTGACGGAAACAATTGTGTTGTTTTTATTGTTATTTATGTTCTTGTTAATATATATTTTGTAACGCATAATAAAATATTGAAGACGTTCAAATCGTATATTATGTACATTTATTGCTACTCCTCGGGAGATTATGTACACCGAGTGTCTAAATAAGTTTTGGAAGAATAAGTCTATATATATATATATATATATATATATGTGTGTGTGTGTGTGTGTGTGTGTATATATATGTATGTATGTATGTATGTATGTATGTATGTATGTATGTATGTATGTATGTATGCATGTATGTATTTATATATACCTATGTAAAATTGAACTTTACAAGGCGTTAAAAGAGTCGTGTCGACGTTACTACATATTTTATGTTAATTATTCCGCTGGAAATAGCGCAACTCTCGCGCGACTTCCGCACAATTATTATGAAGAGTTAGACATTTTAATTAGTTTTTTTAAGCAAATACCTTTATAATATACTTATAAATAAACTAAAATTATCATTACTTTTATCATACAAACAACTCGTTAAATATAGGCAAAGATCTAGTCAAATATTTAAAAAAAACTTCAATAATTCGCTATACTATATAGGTATACCTAGTATAGATACTAACTACTAACCAGTGGTGGATTTGGGGAGGGACGCCGGGGGACGGAGCTACTCTTCATTTTTATCATGTTTAACAGCGTACCCCTTAATTTATTTATCGAGGAACGCAAAGAATGCAGTGTTTATTTTAATTTTTATTTAACATTTTTAAAAATTATAATTTTTTTTTTTTTTTGGAAAAATCGTGAAATTACGAAAATGTATGTTTTTTGTTCTTATCAAATAATAAGTTTTAGATAAAAAACATGATATAAAGTGTTGAATAGTTGATCTTATTAAATCATATTAATATCATATAGGTAATAAAATATAATCTTCATTATCCGTGAATGGCTAATGGCTAAAACCTAAAAGGATGGCGAAATCAATGCGACACCGATAAACTTCATTTCGGTCTACATCTACAACTTCCTCGATTATTCATTTAAAAGGAAAAGTGTTCTATTATTTTGAAAGAGGAATGCTTAAACTATGCTATCTTGAAAATGTGTAACCCAACAATGATGTAAAATAATTTTGGATTTTTCTATTCTATTCGTGTTATGTAATTATCTGAAATGTTTTTAAAAATGTTCCCTGGTTAAGAAACTTTGGATAGGGAGTGTGGGAGACGAAATCCTCCACGGCTTACTTTTTCTTTAATATGTTCCGGAACGCTGATTTTTTAACTAAGCTCAGAGTCCGTCCTTATTTTTTTTTTCCAATTCAACCACTGTTTATACGAGTAGGTAATTATCAGGGACATAGCCAGGATTTTATTTCGGGGAGAAGGAGGTGGGTCAAGTTAAAAAAAAATAATAATAGTAATAACAATAAATAATTTTAAACATTCTTATTATATTTAAGCAAAAATCAAATTTGTAATGACGTACAGAATATGCTATAATATGTATATTGTAAATGTATATTATACTTATAAAAAAAAATATTTTTTGTTATTCAATAGGTAAAATATGTAAGTATAAAGTAATAATTATTGTATTATAATAAATATAAATATCGTATAAATAAAAAAAAAAAAACTGTGGGTATAAGTATAATATATTATAGATATAATAAAATTATAATTTATAATAATAATATTTTCTTTTTGATTTCGCCATTATATCCAACACGTCTTTCGGTAAAACCGATATTTCCCGCAATGAACGAATAAAAGAGTCAGTCCTGTTAAACAGTAATTTCCAATTTCATATTTCGAAGTAGTGTTTTTACTCTTTTTAAAGTTGAAAATTAACGTTCAACTTCAGTTATAGATACTGGGAGAGTTGCCAAAACTCATAATAAATGGTTTATATTTGGATAAAAAGTCGAATCACACGAGTCTAAAATAGCCAAAATATTTATAGGGCCGGTTTCTTTCTTCACTATTTTTCCACTTTTTTTTCACACCAAAGTAAATACTCACTCGTTATATTTTTTTCAGAAATTTTATCTTCAAAATAAATGGCTAGATTTTTTTAGTTTTCCGACGTTTTTTTCTAAACGAATTTTGGTGATAATATTTCTGTTGAAGATAAAATATCATTATTCTGTTCAAACCTATTTTTGAGATGTAAAATAAAATTATCTAAACACGGTAAAAATACATTTAAAATTACAAGAATAATTATTCCTATGATTTTGTTTATTCGTAGTACGAGGAATTTTAATTTCAGTATCAAAATACATTTTAGATAATTTACTAGCCTCTTGAAAAATTGGTGTAAACGATTCATTTGAATTTTGTCTCATGTGTTTCTGCCTCTTTACAATGTCTTTAGCATAATCAACAGCAGATAAAGACCACGTTTGGGGCTTTACAAATAATGTGACAATGGTAAAGCGAAAATCAAAAATATTTTCACAGACAAGTAATGAAATTACAAAACAATTTTTTTCTACAGCCGCCAAAAGTGAACAAGCCTTTGCTGAAATTTCTCCGGTATCTACTTTACGAAAATTATCAGCAACTAAAGTACAAAATCGATGATAATCGGTATTTGAATGTGATGTAAATTTTTCGATTGAATCTTTCTAATCGTATCATTTGGTAATTTTTTTTCTATGACATATAATTAATTATTAGGTATACGAGTACAAAAAAAAAAAAAACGCTAGTTTTTTTCGTTCCACACAGATTTTAAAAAAATGTCGTCGATGACATTTCGGGGGGGGGGGGAAGGTAATTTGTTGATTTATTTGTAGAAAAAACCATCGAAAAATAATGAAAAATATGGATTAAAATAATGGTTATTTTCTCAAAAATCCGAAAATGTTGGTTTTAAACGATTTAAAATGATCAGAAAGTATGTGTTTTTTTTTTTTTTTTGTATTTTTATACATTAACATTATTATGTTTTAAACGTATATTTCAGCCTCCACTTAATGTATTTATGATTTTAAATTATTTTATAAACAAGATTGGAGTTTTGCAGTAGGTAATCAAAATTCAATGCTCTATTATTATTACTATAGGCTGTGATTCTTGGATACTTTTTTCATTTATTACCAAACTAAGGAATAATCAGTTTTAAAATTTAAAGAAATCAATTAAAACTTAAAAGTATACCAAATCATTGTATTAATATTATATTTTACAACCTCATGACCTATCCTGTAGTTTGTTTTTATGTAGTATTTCTGTCAGACTGTTAACCTTTTTGTCAGGCATAAATAAATACCAAATACTAAATAAATATCTTAAAATAATCCAAAAATAAAAACACCGTTTACTGTACATTTTTTTTATATTACAATTACAAAATTAGGAAAATTGTATGAATATAAAATAAAAAAATTTAAAAATTAATGATAAAATGTTTTCCATGTGATGCAAAATATTCTAAAAATATCAAAATTAAGTGCATTTGAGGCTAAACCTTTTGAAAAGTTAAAAATTCAAATTAAATATTTTTAATAAGTATTATTTATTTTTACTAAAATAGTGCACGGACCCTGAAACCACCCCTCCCCATTACTAACAGTCCTTTGTCTGTAAACTAAGCGATTTTGCCCCTAAAGATAGTAAAATATATAAATTATTCATGTAAATATCAATTATTTATATTATAATCACTAATTAGTAAGGTCACATTCAATCTGCAGATGTATAAATATATTGTTAGGTTTATTCTTACGATGAATTGTGAATACATAGGTACTAAATGACTGTTGTTTGAATATATAGGTATAAGTAAAATTTGCAGTAATTTTCATACTTACACTGAAGATGCGCTCAAAATACAATGCATCCACCAAGATTATCCTGTCCTGTCTGCCTGTCTGATAAGCGGAAATAAGTACTTCCACCTCCTACTGAACCTATTTTTTTTTTTTTTGCTTTTTCAATGTATATTATAAAAGTAATGTTACGTATGTCTATTAATGTTCTGTTAATGTTTTGACATTCAAACTTTAAACAGTTTTGGTAATTCCTCTGAATTTAAAATTGTATTATAGGTATACTTATATATATATATATATGGATTAAAAACATTATTTTAATATTATAAGTTATATTTATATAAGACCTATAATGATAAATATCTTAAATAGTTTTTAATTTTGAACATTATAATAAAATATCATTTGAATTTATTTAACGTTTAAATAAACTATTATAAATATTAATGAAAATGATTGCATATAATCAATTTAAAGCATACGATTGTAGAAAGATGATAACATTGAATAAATAAAGTTGCACTGGAAAAGAACAATTTGGAAATGATTTAAAGTTAAAAATAATGTATTTAATCAATGTTTATACTTAAAATGTGAATTTCTATATTGTCATAAAAATAAGAACATTTTTTTATTATGATAGTATATTATATTTAAGTATTCCCAATTCAAATGTCAGAAGTCATTTGCTCCATTACAAAATAATATGTATTTAATCATTTTTAAGCAAAATGATTTTAAACAATATTTTGTAATTTACTTATAGGTTGACAATATTAATCCAATTGTAGTTTTGTTACTAATTTACTTTTTTTATGGTTAGTACCAGAAAAAAAAATATTGTTAAATGTAAATTAAATTTACAATCTGTATATTAGGATTATACCTATAAATTTATAATACCTATTAAATCCATAAAGTAGATACCTGATATCTACATGTTAATATGTTTTATTTTTATTTTCTACACCCAATACTAATACACATAGCATTAATTTATAATACAAAACCATTATAATTATTACTAATTTATCTTATTTAAAAGATTGTAATATTGTGTTCACTCATTAAATAATGACGATAAAAAAATAAAAGAAAGTAAAATGTCAAAAAATCTGTTGTTTCTTTAATATCAATTTTTACTTTATACAGTAAACGACATTTTATAATTAACATAGTACTGCATTTTCAAATTAACAATAATATATCATAATTTTATTTTTATTAACAATTTAGTAGTTACTGCCTTTGCTACTAGGAAGGCAGTATTGTGATATATAATAAGGAAACAAATAAAATAATTTTATTTCAATTGTGGAAACATCCCTTATTTATTATGATTAACTCAATATTGTAATTGTATTAAACATTGAATAACACATAAATAATATCAGGTATTAACTGTTTTAACTTTTTAAAGTTATAATTTCAACAGAAATAAAAGGTAAACTTTTTGTTTAAAAAAATTAAAACTCTTTAAATCATAAATGAAATATTATGTATTAAATTTCTAATTATATTTTCATTATTATACTTATTTATATATAACAAAAACTGATTCTAAGACTGGATAATAGTTAAATTTCAATAAAATATTATCAAATTTTTATTAGCAGATAATTCAAATTAATTTAATGAGTTATTTTAAAAAATAATATTAATAAGAAATATATAAAGTATAATATAATATAATTTTAATTTAGACTTTTAACACTTATTTCTTGTTGCCCTTGTCCTTATCATTTTTTTGATCTTTATCTTTGGAATCCTTACTGACAAGACCAACAGCTTGACGTACAGCATCACTTTGAGGATCTACACCAGGTAAATTTTCCAACACACTTTGAATAAACTCAGGATCATTCATCACTTCTGTATAATCTTCTTCTACTTCCATAGCTTCCTCTTTAGGTTTTACGCTCGATGACGTTCCTTTATCTTCAGCTGCTGAATCCTGCATAGACATTTGCATGGCAAATGCTATTTGTTCTTCTTCAGACATATTATTAAAGTCTACCTGAGAAGAAGTTGTAGCAGAAGCTCCAGCAGCTGAGTTTCCAGTTCCTTCTTGAACAATCATTGGCTCATCTTCACCAGTTTCCATTGACATAGCCAAGGCACGTTCCAATAATGCTTCTTCTGTTGGAGCTGCAATAATTACAAGATACCTTAATTTAGTTCAATATTAATTTATAATACAATTCGATTTTTACTGTAATATTAATTTTTATTAATTGATAAACACCCCTTAGAGGTAAGTATTATACATTAATTAAACTTAAAACTTATACTTAAATTAATTGTTACAATAAGCTAGAAATTATTGATAAAATACAATTTTTCAAAGTTTTGATAATGGATCAACATGAAAATCAAATAAATTGTAGACATTACATATATTAAGAAAGCGGTATTCCGGACTATTTTAGACATAATTGGTTTTAACAAGTGAAATATCAAAAAGTGTTTTGTGTTTTAAGTTAAACGATGGTTCTTTAAATTTTAATTGTGCAAGAAAATCTAGAAAATCAATTTGTCTTCAAGTAATTTGGCTATAAATACTAAATCCATAAATTTACGACGCCGGACTAAAAGTTTTAAATCACAATGGCCCAAAACTACTTCAGAGGTCTGCCCTGCCATTCCTAACTTATACCCCACCATTCTTGCAAATCTTTTCTGAGCCCTCTCAAGTTTATTAACCAATCCAACTTGATTAGGATTCCAAACTCAAAGATAGATCTAACTAGAGCTACATTATAGTCACAAGACATTTGATATCGGTAATTTCATCACATGTTCTCTTAATACAACCTAGGATTTTTAGAGCGTTGCCATAAATTTCATTGAAATTTCAAATTCAATTCCAATGAAATAATTGAAGTCTCGATGGGACCTTCTCTAGCAGAAAGAGATACACACGACATATTTAATTCTAATCTGTTTTGGTTACACCAATCTAAAAATGTATTTAAGTCAGCTTGAAGAAACTTAATAAAATATAAAAATATTTTGAGGTCATCAGCAAATAAAAGTGCCTTACAAGAACGAAATATCTTAACTAGGTCATTAACAAATATAAGAAATAACAAATGAGATAAATGATCTCCCTTAGGAACACCATACATGACCATTATTTCATTAGTTATGCAATTTCTAATTTTAACAAATTGACTACACTCAGTTAAATAAGACAAAATCCACAATAATAATGGTTCACTAACATTTGATCTATTCAACTTTGAGATTAACATACCATAATCTAGTGCCAAAAGTTTTTTTTATATCTGTATATAAGGCGTCAATTTGACCACAAACTGAAACAATATCAATTAAAGAAGAATAGTATACCAATAAATTTGTATCTGTGGATCTAAATGGTCTGAAAACATATTGTTCATGTATCAGTACTGAATGCATGTGAAAAATTTGAAATTAGAAGACTTTCAAGAAGTTTAGAAAGTGAGCTTAATTTTGAAATTGGTCTATAATTTAGAACAGATGATCTGTCCTTGATTTCCAAATTGGTATAACGAAACTATTTTCCAGTAAGAAGGGGAACTTACCAGTTTTTAAAGAAAGCAAAAAAAAATAATATATTATTAAAGTTAAGGAATAACGACACATGTTTAACAAGAGTGCAGGTAAGCCATCTGGACCTGGAATTGGATCAAAACCTGGATGAGATAAACCATCAAACATTTCAGACACAGAAAAACCGCATTAAAATATGAGATGAATTTTGCTTTAAGGAAGATGATAAAATTTTCGATGCTATAGATGGTGAAAAAACTGAAGAAAAATGGCTCACCAAATATTTGCTATATCTAAACTAGAATCAGAGATAAATCTAAGTAGTTCATTGTAACTGGTACGTCTACACATGATTCCAGAAAAACCGTGGGTTGTTAATCAATGCATATTGTGTTTTTTCTAAATAAACATGGTTTCAAGTTCTAGTTAACCTTTTACATTGAATACGTCATATTGAAAAAGAATCATAATTCTTATGACTACTTGATGACTTATACAATGTATGTTTCTTATTTTTTACATTTAGTAGACACGATGCTGGGTACTTGAATCTTTTTTTGGTCACCTTCGGAACGTATAGTTTTAATATTGGCATTAGGACCTGGTAAAATTTGGAGACAGCATTAGCAATATTGTTTAACTCAACAATACACTGAACTCAAACCAGCTTTATTAATTGCAATTGATATTGCCTCAAAATTGGAATTTTTAAAATTAAACTTTTGAAATTTATCAGATATAGGGGCGTAAAACGAGCTACATTCAAAAGATATATTTAGTACTAGATGATAAGAATCAGGTGGTACTAAGGATTCGTCAGATGTGAATACTGATGTGTTATAAATATTACAGAAGACTAGATCCAACATGGTATCTTTATTAGTATTAAGAGAAAATATCAAAAATTGCATCTGCTTGTGAAAAGTATCTACCAGTAAAAGTGGGATCTGTACTAACAAAACCAAAAATTGCATCCGGTAAATTATAATAAGTAGAAAATATCCATTCGATTGTGTCTGTATGGCCTGTGTAACTAGAGAGAGGACTGAGCGAAAGTATGTATATGCCAAGATAATATTTAAGAACTCATTTAAACTTCAACAAATTCTCATTTATTATTACATATTAGTAATAGTGCAGCATACATTTGAAGATGAAAAAAAGATCATTTATATATATATTATATATATACTTATATATATATATATATATATATATATAAAATAAATAAGTAAATAAGTATAATATCTCAAAAATAGTAAGGTAATAAGAATTAGATAGTATACTATAATTGTATATTATAATATCACAACCATTTGATTATTACCATTAATACTATACAATATTCATTGTAATTTATAAATATTCAAAATAAAATGTCCATAGTTGTAGCTGACAATCATTCACAGCTATTTATAAATAATAAATTCTTTATCTGCCATTACATTAACAATATTGGTAGTAAGCATGGTATATAACTCAATAATATACCCGATAGTATATTAGAACGTTATTTTATTATTTTAATGAATATTTATAAATCAATAATCACATTTACCGAATTTAATTTATGAGAAAAATATAGCAATTGTATTTAATGGATTTATTTGGAAAATATACTTTATAATTTATAATTATATTATAAATATTTTTCAGCTAGTTAAGAGGACGTGATACCTGTATTTGTTGTCTTCGTCTAACCAATTGTTAATAAACAAAATTTACATTCAGCATTTTTATGACAACTTTATCATTTTTAACATTAGAGTAAATTTATAGACAAGATCATTATCTACGCTTTGTAGATGTCCTATTTACATGATTTTAATTTTGAATAAAAATATATCTATTGAAATTATTGGAACTTAAAAATAGTTGAATATCTTTTCAAAATTAAAATATAATAAAAAAAGACATTGACAAAGCATAGATAATGATCTATAATAATAAATTTGGTAATAGGTCAATTATCTTTAATATTAAAAATGACAAATTTGTGATAGAAATACTGAACGTAAATTTTGTATATTAATAGTTGGTTAGACGGAGACAAAAAAATACGGGTATCAAGTCCTCTTAAGTTATATAGTGAATATATTTTTAATGAAACCCCAGATCTTAAACAGCATAATTTTAATGTATAAAAATAATTATTGGTTCTCTTACTTTCATTAATAGTTTCCGGACGAGTAGTTGAAGCTTCTGCACTAGACGAGGCTTGGCCTCTACGAGCTTCTTGCTCTTGTCTAGCTCTTTGCTCTTCCATAGAAACACGTAATGCCTTAAAATATGAAAATTACAATAAATTATTAATATTTATTATAAATTAAAAAACTAACCAAAGCTAATTCAGGATCTTCATTAGGATCAACTCCAAATTCATATCCTGATCCACCAAGACCAGCTCCGCCCGCACCATCTTCTCCTTGAATAACTGGGGATGATACTATTGCTTCAGAAAAATGTGATCCAGGTGGTACAGCAATAAGATGGCTACCACCACCATCTTTACCATTTAATGTATTAATAAAAGCAGTTAATACATCAGAATTTTCAGCCTAAAGTGAATAGTATAATTAATAATAATTTTTAATATTACTACCTAAAATAATCAGAATTTAATTAAATTTACCTCTTCGCCAAATGAAACAATATCTACATTAACCTTTTCTTTTTTAAGTCGCTTAGCCAACTTAATAATTTCTCTTTCGTCCAAACCCACTGGACTACCAATAAAAGCTACAATACGCATTTTATGGTTTTTACCTTGACGATGCTTCAATGCTAACTGTAACATTTAAAATGGATTAAGGAGTAAAAATTTAATTTATATAACTATAAATTGCATAAACAATACAAAATATAACTTACATGAGCAATTCTAATGCCAGTAGAAAAATTGATATCACCATTGGGTTGTACCTGATGCAATTTAGATAGAATACGTCCAACATCCGCTGTCAAAGTAGCCAAAACACGAGCACTAAAATAAGGCAAAAACAAATGTTATCTAATATTTATTGATTTATATTATTTACAAATATATAATTTCATACTTGGCTAAAGTTAAGAGACCAACATTATTTTCAGGATTTGAACGAGTTTTAGAAAGACACACTAAGTTGACAGCGTCTTGTTGAGCTTGAAGACGGGTAGGTACAAAATCACCATTGCGCATATAATCGCTGTTATCAACACTATAAACAACAAATGTATTGAATTATAAATATTAATATTAATAAAATAAATAGGTATAGGTAAATTAATTAATATTATGTGATCTTGTGATCTAATGTAAATTCTTTGTTATTAAACATAAGCTATGAAAATAATACACATCTAGTTTATGTGGTAAATAAATTATCTATATTAATATTAATTAATTAAGTATAGCAATATTCATTTATAAAAATATACTAAAGTTAATAAGTAGATAAATCCAAATTTTTGGAATATTACTAAATTTATACACATCTCTAACCAACAAAATAATTACTATTATTACATATTATGATTATTATATAAAATAATAGTAATATTATATTATTGGAAGTATTTGCATCAACCAGTAACTAATACATACTAGTTGATTCAACTACAACGAATAGGTACCTACTGTACCTTTTAGGATTAAACTGAACAATGCACATAAGGTTACCCATTTATATATAACCCAATTATATGTTAACATTTACAATTTAGATCAAAGGTGTGGAAGGGCAAGGGAATAATTTTTTAGTCCTCTACACATAATTTTCAGAATGATATTTAGTATCAAAGTATGAAGTTCAAAATACTTAAATGTGTACTTAGGTATATAGATAAATTAAATAAATAAAAATAGTAAAAGCGTAATTTTCATATGGAATTCTAAAATACTAAAAATTAATATATATATATATATTTAGAAATAAACATAAACATTTACTAAAAAAATGTACCTAGTTAGTATAAGTCACCCCGTGTAGTGGTCATGAATGTCCACTGTTATGGTAGATAGTAACGATAATAAATTGTCTTTATAGTTTATGCAGTTATCACGGTAATAGAACAGTAATATATATTTAAATATATTGAAAATGATTGAATAAAATTAATCATGATTTTGGTAACCATTAATTTGGAAAATTAAATGTATTATAATATAATACCAATATAAAATAAGACCATTAAACTGTAATAATAGCGTTATATTAAATAACAACTTATTTAAAAATCGAATGAATTACAAATATAATACGTTCAACACTTATTCTTCAATCTATCGCTAAAATGTACACAAACTATTCACATAAATAAAATAGCAAAACTGAAATAAGAAACACATTTCCTCGGTCAATATCATTATAAATGCTTACCATATCATAGTACTTTCGAGAACCATAGCGATGGACCCTATTAGAATTGTTCAGTAATGTTGAAAATGCTAGAATAAATATCTCAATAATTTTAATCTTTAGGTACAAAAAAATGCGAAATTTCGGGTTTTAAACACAGATACGTATATTTGTGGATTTAAACAATTTGCAAACTCATTCGAGTGAGATATTATCAGGAGATAAAAACAAAGTAATCGTGATAGTAACAGTGTGACCAATAAAATAAATAATACTTTAAAAGTTAAATTTTAAAAAATTGACAATATATTTTTGTTCATTCGGTTCATTGTTATTTTGTCTATCGTTTATTTCCTATTTTACATAATATTTTACCCAGACCACGGACTAAAGTATAAAGGTATAACAAATAACTATGACTATAATATGTCTGATTTTACCACGGGCCAGAAAACAATTGATGAATTTTTTATTCCTATATTTCTGATATTCTGATTTAGCTCCTATAGAATCGTCTGTAAGACAATCTGTACTTGCATCCTATATGTAATTAATAGGGGAAAATGGAAAAGACCCAAAAATTGTAGTACATACGCTTTTTAGTCAATAATGCTCGTCTTTATCAAACAAAAATATAATTTAATTAATTATAATACCTATGCAAATATAAAATGTTTCATTTTTACCTTTCATTAACTTATTTTTTCAGAACTTCAGTGTCAGCAAATACTATAATAATATAGTATTTGGTGTCAGTATACCGTTTTGTATTTCAAACAACGGCGACATTTGGGGTAGGTAGTGCGGCAGGGTGGGCATTTGCCCCCCTTGTCAGCAACAGGCCGGTGTCCGACCGAATATGGGCCGGTTCGAGCTATTTATGCGAGCCGCCGACGAGATTTGTTGCTAATCAGTGGCGGCTTTAGGTGGCCCAGAGGACCATGCCCCCCCCCCCAAATTCCTAAAAAATGTTGTTTTGTATAATATATACATTAATTTTACAATTATCACACTATAAAGTATTTACTAAGACTAGGTACTGTGGTTAACCATGACACTATGATAAAAATGATATTTTACCTATATGCCCCATAGTAAAGTTATCAACTCAATTTTTTTTTGGCGCCCCCTAAAAAAAAAAAAAAAAAATTAAATGCCAATAATTAGTAGGTACCCGACTTAATTATTATAGCGTAACTATATATGCCTTATAATAATCGCATGCATGCGCTCGGCCCATGATGGATATTCTTGTAAAATAAATAATAATATTAAAATAGATCGATATAGACCCTATCAACAGTCAGGGTTAGGCAAAAGACACTAAAAAAAAAAGTATTTAGATACAATAGATATATATTACATTTTCTTAGTATATAGATACTAGCAGTGGTGGATTTGGGGAGGGACGCAGGGGGACGGAGCTAATCTTCATTTTTTTCATGTTGAACAGCGTACCCCTTAATTTATTTATCAAGGAACGCAAGGAACGCAATGTTTGTTTTAATTTTTATTTAAAATTTTTAAAAATTATAATTTATTTTTGGAAAAATCT
>JAIPRL010010549.1:0-15265 GCA_025469235.1 Pemphigus obesinymphae
TAAAAAACTATTATGAAAATCGAAAAATGACTTCTTAAAAGTACCAACTAGATGCAATTTGCTACCGGAAACCGGGTATGAGTGTAAAGATCGGAGCACTCCTTCTGGTAGAAAAAGTGTTTACAGATAAAAAAAAAAAAAAATAAACATTATTGTAAAACCATAAGCTTCCTCGCTACGCTCAGAATCTTAAAATGTATTTAGTATTTATTATTATAAATTATAATATTTATTATAGTATTGTAACGTCTCGTAAAATCGTTGGTTTTGTAACCCGCGAATCACTGATTTCTGTACAACATGTACCGATAAACTATACACGGCAATACTGAATATAGAATCTATTAATCAACACGATTCTATACGATATTTTTAATCTCGATAGTCACCGGACTATTCACGTTTAGCATTCTGATATTATTATCATTTTATAGTAGGTACTTATACAAATAGGTACGATAAAAATCTTAGTCTTAATGTCATATGACGTATGGAGTGTTTTGTTGTGTGGTTGTGAAACCTGGACGTTAACAGCACAAGGTAAAAAATTGAAACAATGGAAATGTAGACCTGGAGAAGATTACTTCGTATTAGTTGGACTGAAAGGAAGAGCAATGAATTAATCTCCAAATAGTAGAGGACAAGAGATTTTAATACGCTCAGAATCTAAAATAACATAAACATTAATAATAACCATAAGTCATAACCATCTTAATTTTCAATAAAGTGTAAGTATTTTATATTTATTTATTTATTATTATTATTTATATATGTTATAACATCTTTTATTTTCAATATTACGAGTCACATGGTTTTTAAATTGAAAATATTACATACATAAAATATATCATATATATTATAATTTGAAAATTGTGTAATTAGAACTAAAAAAATATCGGGATGGTATATGTTTTACAAATATTGAAAATATTCGAAATTGTATTTTTACTGAGTACATGAAGTTTTTGTTATTGTATAATTCATTAATCAGTATTCCAATATCGATGTGTATATAATATATAAGCAGAAAATTAAAAATAAGTAAAGGTTGAAAAAATAAATATACGTTACTAAATGTATTTCATTTAATAAAATGTGGAAACTCTTGATGAATACAAACACGATTTTTATCTAAAACAGTAAAGGTACCTAACTATAAGTATAAAATATACAGTGTACATTATATTGAATATGAGCGTCAACTCGACACAAAACTTCACTGACTATTATTACATTTTCGAAGTACCATCTTTAAATACAATTTGTTCGTAAATTTTTTTTTTTCTGAAAACTAGCTGTGCTATTTTTATGTCAGCTGTAAGATTTTTAATGGATATATTACTCGCCATCGTACTTTTAGAGAAAACGAGAAACTTTACTGTAATTAATTGTGTTTCGACAAATAGGTTGAAGAAAACAGTGACGAAATAACTTAAAAGAAAATACCTAACAATGGTCATAGAGATCAAATAATGCCCGGAGAGTATAAGAATGTACATATGTGAAACAAACTTTGTTACCGTTTCTTTTATTACTTCGGACGCATTTTTGGTACACTAAATTAACGCCAGGTGAATATAAAATTATAAGGTATTGATTATATGTATATGTATACAGAGTGATTCTTTTGACGTGCTCATCTCATTAACTAACCTATGACCTATGCCCGTCGTGTCCACATATACAGTTCGTTTCCATAGTGACAGGATGATAGTGTGATTTGTCACTCTATTGTTTATTCCATTATTAATTATACATAATTAATAATAAAGTATGTTCCAGGTCAAAGTTACACCTCGATTTTTTATTTTATTTTTTTAAATTAAGAAGACCTTTTTAAGATTTTAACGTTTGTGTACGTTTTTTAACTTTTCATATTGATACCAATTTGTAGATCGATTACACATTATAAAATCTTTTCATACTGAGCCCATGTTAATGTATTCACAATCACATTAGAATCGAACGAATTTATTATAATATTTTATCAATATTTACATCACATAGGTATAGAAACTGATATATGAATCTAAAAATATGGAATCTAATATATTCTAGTTAGTGTTTATTAAAAAAATTATATTGAAAATAATATCATATATGCCTAGACCACGGTCGACTAGAATGTAAAAGGAAAACAGGTAGTGGTTATTGAAAGAAAATGATTGAATAGATCATGGAAGTATTAAGGAGGACGAACGTATCAAAATTCTAACTTTTTAATCGAACAGTTTAAGATTGCCGACATATGGAGTAAGAACAAAACATCGCTGTATTAATTATAATATATTATTAAATGATAAATATTTTAAAATTCCTAGACCAAAATTGTTAAACATCATTGTAAAACCACTAGCTCCCTCACTCCACTCAGAATCTAAAAGAAGCCAAGAAGAAAAAATAAATTACATGCCTACTAAATAGAAACCCTATATTATGCACCTAAAATAAGCTTTTATTTATTTGTACTTACAATTATTTATTTTTAACTTTTTTTTGTTTTTACAATCCTTAGATTGGTTCAATGACTTCGATGGACCTCCATTCGTCCCTATCCATTACAGCTACTATAAGTTATTTTTAATTGATTTTTCCTATGTCTTCTATGATCTGTTTTATAAATGGTGTTCTTAGTATGCTTTTTCTAGCTTTTTTTTCTACCATTCCTTCTATTATTGTCGTTATCTATTCATTGTTTCTCATTATATGTCTAATCCATTTTTTCTCCTTTCTCTGATTGTTTTCTATATTCTTTTCCATTCATTCATTCTTTGGTATACTTTATAATTTTTAACTTTCTTTGTCCAAGGAATTTTAAGCGTTCTTCTCTAGCACCATGTTTCAAAAGCTTCAATCTTTTTTCTTTCCGCTTTGAGTATTGTCCATGTTTCTGCTTTATAGAGGGCTATACTCCATACAAAACTCTTTAAAAACGTTCTTCTGATTTTTAGACTAATAGTGTTTGCTGTGAATATGTGTTTTTTCTTGTAAAATTCCTGTTTTACTTATGCTATTCTGCTCTTTATATCCATCTCGATTTTTCCATCATATCTTATTTTGCTTCCTAAATATGTAAAACATTGAACAGTTTCCAGCATCTCATTTTCAATTATTATGTCCGAAATCAATGTTTGCTTCCTGCATATTAGTATTTTAGTTTGGTTCTTCTTTATTTTCATTTTGTACTCTTTACAGATATCAATCATTTTTATTAGCATGTTACCTAAT
This sequence comes from Pemphigus obesinymphae, assembly GCA_025469235.1. NCBI lineage: Eukaryota > Metazoa > Arthropoda > Insecta > Hemiptera > Aphididae > Pemphigus > Pemphigus obesinymphae. The sequence continues at coordinate 3,229 of JAIPRL010010549.1, forward strand.
TCTTTTTCACTTTCCGCTATCACTGCTATGTCATCTCCAAATCGCAACATTTATACTAGCATACCATAAATTTATAATCCCCAATACCTTCTTCCCATATTTTTTTAGTGCATTTTCAATATACAGATTAAATATTATGGATGATAAGAGTTACACTCATGTCTAAGTCCTTTTTCAATACTTGCTCCTTTCCATGCTCTACTCTCTTTCTCTGTTATCATAGCTTTTCATTTAAATATAACTTATGAATAATTGAACTGTCTTTAGTATGAATATTTATGGCTTTCAGAATACTGAATTTACTGAAATTAAGCACAGTATAGTCTCTCTTGTTCCCCATCCCTCCTAAAACCAAATATATTTTCCTCCAGATGGTCATTTATTTTTGCTTCTATTATATTGTGAATTATCTTTGTTTATAGTTTTGATGCATGTGTTATTAAAATTATCGTTCTATGATCTTCATATTTTTCGGACTTCTGTTTTTTTTTTGGTAGTGGTATTATTAAGCACTTCTCGAAATCCTTAGAAATGAACCCTTTTTCATATGTATCATATATATTTTTTTAAACAATGTGTCTTTTCCTCGGCCTTCCATTGTATTTAACATTTCTCCACTTATGTTGTGTATAGCTGTAGCTTTGTTGTATTTTAGCTCTTTTAGTGCTGTCTTAAATTCTTCTTTCAAAATGAGTTGTCCTATAATTGTCTGTCCTGCATCTTCCTCTTCTATAATCCATTGACACCCACATGTCTACAGTTATTTCCATATAGCTTTTCAATATAATGTTTCCATACTTCTAACTTTTTTTTTCCTCCCGTGATTAATTTACCATCTACCTCTCCGAGTATAGTGGCTTTATCTTTGTATTCGTTAAAAAATTGTTTTAACCCATCATAATTATAGTTCCAAACCCTTCCAATGCCGTTAGATCCGCTACGGAAATCGCCAATAATCGGTAGTAGCGATTATTTCTATCCTCCGCTACCTGCTTTTAATCACCTTTTACAATAGGCTTACTGTGGTAAGTTATTGTGGTCCCACTCTAACCCCACATGGCAAGGATATTTTTAACTTAGTTTCAAATAATAAAATTATTGTTATATTAAAAAAAATAAAAATCGTTTTTTTTTTATTTACGAAGTTTTTTTATAGAAATATGAAACATTTTTAAGTTGCTTTTAAATAAATACTTATATTTTATTTCGCATTCTGCAGAATATTTTTTCTGGAAATCTGTATTTATTAAAATCGAATTTTTGAATATTCAAACTTTAAATTAAAATACAAGAGACATGATTGTAATCTAATGACTGAAACTTTAAATTTTAAAGAATAATAAACTGATCATTCAATATCTGATTTTTTATACGCCAACATACTCAGCAAAATATTCTTCGTGAAAATATCAAGGTCGAAATCTTAATGACACAATAATTAACAAATTAATTATATGAACACGTTTCAAAACTCTCCTTGTATACTTTCAAGTAATATAACTCTTATCATGTTCCCCGTTCAACGATTACCATGTACAATAATCGTCGAGATGATAAATATTCCCAAATGACGTACATTTTTAATGAACGAATATAAACGTGAATCGCTAATAATAGTGATTTATTTACTTTAATTATCACGCGAACACTATAATTGATTAAATTTTATTGAAATCGCCCAATTGTTGGCTGTACTATATATTTTATTGTTATTGGCACAACCATAATGACAGTAGACTGTTTACAAAATAATCAATGTAGAAATATCGTTTCCCTGTGGACATCACTCACCCCCCACTGATCGGAATGATTTATTTAATAGTGCTGTGTCATAATACGATTTTGATGTGCACCAATTAAAACGTTATATAAACGTCTAAATGGCTATATTCCGAAGACAGTTAAATTATTCAAAAGACACAAGTCGCTTTTTGCCTTTTTGGTGTTTCTACATTGATATCGTACTGCTAATTCACCAGACATTTACTAAGCAATTATTTAGGAATATCTACTTTCTTAAATAATTTTAAATTGTATTTATATGATTTATATACTAGTATATAAATAATACGCATGCATTGTATTGAATTAATATTGGTAGATATAAAAAATTATTTACAGCGTTGATATTTAAAAGTTAAAGTAACGTTAAAATACAGTGTAAATTGTACACGAAATTATACGAGGCTATCGCATATTTCGATAGACGCAATTAAATTTAATACTCTGCGCGTTATATTATTGTTCAGAATTCAAAAGCTGCAATAATCAATAATTTCAACCCAAAGCTTCTTCTTTCAGTGGCTATTCTTACTATACTTTTTATAAGAGTTTTTTTTTTTTTTTTTTAAACTCGAGCCTCTTTAAATTCAATATCCAACAAGTACCGAATGTAGGTATTGTTATTATTATAATTATCTGTTGCCGGAGTTGAGTGAAAAGCAAATATCGTAATGTTATTGATAGCGGTAACCCAACGTTGTTTTATTCAAACAAAACACACACTTGGATGTACGTATATACATACATACGTGTATACCACTACCATGGTTGAGGTGAACTGATGACGAAAGTGGTAACGCCAGCACATATAATAGGTATAATCTCCAGGGAGACCCAAAACCGCAGTAATGCACATATTTATTTATACATAAGTGTGTATATCCGTGGTAACGTTCGTTCCTCGATCAGAAACACAATGACCTCATTGCGTCCTATGTCAACTAATATACTTTTGAATCCATTAAATAGAAACGCGTTTGGGTGCGACCCGACCACAACACAATAGAGCTACACAAAAAACAAAATATATTATTATATACCTTATACGTTATATTATACTAACAAGAGGTAAGTATATATAATTTATATATTTTTTTTGAAAAACTTGAACACAATTCAGTGAAAAATTAAGAAAACGATAATTTTTAGAACCAATTTGGTATTAAAAGCACGGTAAGTAGGTCAGCGGGGATGGAAATACGTCACACGTCGAGTAGTATACTTTTGGTGGATATTGATATATACTTTTGGTACACTTTTGGTGGATTTTGATATGTGTGTATTCAATTTGAAAGTAATGCTTTATCATTACATTCAAAAATGAACTATTTTGAGCGGAGTGTAGTTTTTTTTTTTTGGGGGAGGGGGGGCAAAAAGTAGACTTTCAAAAGTACTAAAATAAATATGGTTATAAAGCTGACTTAATATATGTAATTAATAAAACGTCACTATTATGTGTTTTTCGTAGGAACCTAAATTCAAATGTATTTATTAATTAATTTATAATATTTCTTTAACATGAGTGTGTACAATATTGCGGATCTAGGAGTCGATTTTGAGGGAAAATCAGTTTCAAAAATTTATAAAAATTACTAAAAGAAAATAAAAATTTTAATTTCGAAGGGAACCAATGGTATAAATACCGACATATAAAAACCTCTCATGGATATTTGGGGGAGAATTTCCCCTATCACCCCCGTGGATTTGTCCTTTAATGTGTATCGTTATACATGGAGGAAGTGAATGGGTATACATATATGTATGTATGTATGTATGTATGTATGTATGTATGTATGTATGTATGTATGTATGTATGTATGTATGTATATATATATATATATAATATATAGATTCATACATATATACGAGTATATAGGTATTTACACTGTATAAGCAATAAATATGTGTTTATCATAATACTTTGAAAAAAATAAACACGAAAAATGAAATATTCCTACTATGCAATATTTTATTTTCAGTAGTTAGTTAAGTTACAAAAATGTTGGTCTATACAACATTAAAATATGAAGTCAAAATCTAAGCGCTCAGTTCAACAAGGTATAATATTACTTGAACAATAATTATGTATTTTAAATATTTTTGACAAAAAACGATATCTAAAGACATTAACTTGCTAATGAATTGACTTTTTTAAAATAATGATAAATTAATTGTTAATACAACGATAGTTTAAGTAAATAATCAACCTATAAATAACAAGTTGATTTTCATTTTCATCAATCAAGTATTCGGTTCGAAATAAATATCAATAAACTGTAAATTCCACAATGCGTGGTAAATATTAACACAAATATTTGACACTGTATAGTGAAAGACTAATTTATTTTATAAGCTGTTCAAGAAATATCCAATATTAGTTAAGTTAGATTTAACCGCATCACTTTTAACATCATCAGCTTTTATTAATAATTTGAACTGACCGAGTTAAAAAAAAGATTGTTTACTTATATATTCTTGATTTTTATATATTGTTATAATACCTAGTGCAGTTAGAAGGAATTTAATAAAAAATATTTTACGCTACACACCTATTCCTAAGACATATTTTGCATACTTTGACACAAAAAATATTATAAAAATACGTTTATTATAGACAATATTTACGGGCTTCTTGATTTAATAAATAATATATTTTTATAATAACGTGACTTGAAATGCATAACTTGAAAATGCAACTTCCAATAAATGAGTTGATAGTGCATTTTTACATTTTAGCTAATACCATCCTGAAATTCTTCGGTGAATATCGTACAGGTTATAGTTTTATTTTTTTTTTTTTCAAGAAAAATTTCAATAAAATATACCCTATATAAACATTATAAATTATAATAGGTATAATAATATTTATAGTTTATGTGAATAATTATTTTCAGATTAAATTTAAAGAATAAAATCATAAAAATCGAACTGACTTTTTGAGTGTTTCAAACAAAAATAATATAAATTCTACAGATGATCAAAGTATTAAATGGCACATATATTTTTTATTAATATAGTATAACTAATAGTATTATTAACATATACTATAGTCAAACAAAACAAATGCGTTTTCTAAATAGGAACATATTATTTAGTTGTAACTTACAATATTAGTAAATATTGCTATATCTTTACAGTGTATATATATACTTATATCTTTAAGTGTTTAGTATAGTATTAAAATATTTATTTATTATCATAGATAGAATTCAATACTAACTTTGTGATAAAATTTCAAATTGTCAGACCAAAACTAAAATCAGTAAAATGTCCTATAATAAATCCGTCAATAATATACTATCATTAAAGCAGTGATGATTTTTCTGTAGTTCTTTTCCGATTTTTTTAGAATACTAAGCGACATTTTCGATAAAATTGACATTTTTAAAATATAAGTACAATCCGTGCCCAATATTCTATAAGTATCCGAGTATAAAGGCATATTTAATAAAACTTTTTGAAAATATTTGCTGAACGGAAATGTGTTTTCCGAAAATATAAACTATTTCAAAGCGTGTACATTTCTCGCATTGCTCTGAATCTAAAATTGGTTTTTACAAAACACTTTAATAAAATGTAAATCGTTAAAATCAAACATACTTTTCACCGTATAATTTGAATTATTGTGCGTTAGGCAACGAAATATGCGTGGGTTATCAATTTATCATATTATTTCATTTGCATCCAATTATGATTGCAATTCTCCGAAAACACGTACGGTTGGTAACTTTTATAATACTTTAATGTAAAATAGGTAATAAACTTTAATTATAAATTACACAAATTACCAAAACATATTTCATTCGAGTTTTAAATGTCTATATATATATAACTTTATTGTAACAATAAATAAAATACGAAGAACTTATAAGAAATGTATAACATTGTTATACAGTAAATTTGAAATTAGTTTGAAAATGAATATATTATTTCTAAATTTTATCATAATATGACTACCTATAACTATATTTCTACATAAAAAATTGTTCTTCACTATATCATGCACAAAGATCAATAATGTTCGGTATTATTGTTCAAGGTGTTATAGTTCGGTTACACTGTGAATGAAAAATTTTTTTATGTCGACTGGTTTCGCTATTTTATAAACTTCTGTAAAAATATATGTGAAATAAAGAGTAATAAATTAGAGCTTGCCAATTTAAAACCCATACATAAAACGGATCATTGCAAAATATAAAATAACAAATATATTTAAATAAAAGTCGTTTAATCGATTAGGTAGCTGTAAGATATATACGATTTTAGTAAGGTTTTAAAAATGAAAAAAATATGAATATAAATATTAAATTTTTCCTTCTACTTTATGTACTTAAAATATAAATAATTATAAGGTTTAAACGTATTATAATCACTAGCTGTTATATAAAATCCTGCGATATCTTGCAATGCCAGTATACAATTGACAACTAGGATATTTTACTGCATATCTCAAAACATAAATCATAATACATAACGTATAATAAAATAATATTTTAGTCTACCGTATTTTTCGTTTTTATCTTATAAACTAAAATATATTTTAATGAATAAAATATTAGAATCCTTTAATTTTGTCAGACATTTTAATTTAGATACAGTTAATTGTGATTTGTTCTTTTAATTTTCCAGAGTATAATATGTTTTAGTTCAATTTTTAAATAAGCAAGAGAAAATAAAACATAAAATTACATAAAAAAAAAAGCAATAAGCCGTCTCGGGACACCTGGCAGATGTGGAACACAACGTATGTTTATTATTGAGATGTGCGCTTGTTCGCGCATGAAAATTATATTACAGAAAGGTTATAATGCTGAAAGTAAAACACAGATTAAAGTATACAAATATAATTTGTATTACAAAAGTAAAACAAAAAAAAAGTCGTTCAATAGTGGTAGAAGCATTTCGCTCATTAAGTAGGATTCTGATGGTGAATATGTGGGAATTTTAAAGCAATGATAAATAATTTCTTTCCATAAAACGATTCTGAGCGAAGCTTCGGTGTATATAACATGAGTATTACTATCAGTTAGAATTAATTTTATTGATATATTTTAACAGTATAGTTTCAGACTTATATTATTTCTTATCCCTTGTTACTAATCCAGTATTAAATTGTAAGATTTTGAAATTTAAAAAAATTGAATTCGAACATTTCTATAAATAGTTGAAAATTGGAAAACCTTTTTCAAAAATTGTATCACTTTTATATGGTACTAAAATAAATGTTTGGCCAAAACGCAAGTACCTTAAAAATAGGTCGACCAAAAAAATTATAATATTTTAACAAACGGTATACAGTTAAATAGATAACATTAATATTAAATATTATAATAGGTAATAAATAAAATTATAACGGTTAGAAAACTTCAATGCGGCTCCACACAACATCCAAAAACACTTTTAAGTGGTTCCCCTTAACAAAAAAAAACTCAGTTTAGATATTATCAAACCTCTAGAGGACCTCATACCTCACACCTTGTTTTAAATGCTTGTTTATAATATTAACAGAAACTTAGCTTATTCTTAAGAGAACACTTCTCCTGTATTTCTGTCTCTGTCTAATCTACTGAAAAAATAGGAAATTTACTTTCGGAATTCTTATCACAACTTTATCATTATGTAAATTTCGTATTTATCATGATGTTTAGAATGCTTAGACCCAATAGTTTAAGTATATTTAGTTGTGACAGGTCTCCATTGTCTAATGTTTGTAATCGTGGTGGGGGCGTTCTTATAAGTGTATGAGGTATACTGTACGTAAAAATATCGCATCCTACCTTATTACTATTTCTAACTCCCCTGTCGAACAACTATTTGTATCTTTTAATGTTATTTATTACAAATTTATTCTATGTGCCGTCTACTTACCAAAATTATGAAACCCATTTGTCTACGGTAAACCATATTATTCAAACTCATCCAAAACACACTTATGTATTTTGTGGAGAAAACATTCCAGATATATCATGATCTAAGGATAATTATGATCACCCATATAATTCTCCTATTGATTATCGGTATCTTTGTGTGCCTGAAATGTTTGAGTTATATATATTTTTTTCAGATTAATAACATTTACAATTACCAAAATTCTCTACATAATCTGGTCTTTGTAACTCCATTTCTGATAATTTAGCCCCTGAATTTACTGTTTATCTGGTATGTATCATCCCCTCTTACTCTTTCGTTTAACTATCCTTTTCTTTCGTCGCCTAACTCTCTTTCTATTTATTTTTGTTAATTTTAATAAATCGGATTACCCTCAAATCAATAACTTTCTCTTAATTTATTTAATTTTCCACTAACTTATCTTAGCTACGATACAGATAACGCAATGTCAGTTGTATATGATGTCATTAAATTATCCATATCGTTCTTTATACCATATGAAACCTCTTATCCATCAATCTTTCCATCTTTATTTACTTCTGAATTAAAATAAAATTATATTTACAAAGAATCATGCACATGGTAAATATAATCCTAACTTTCTCTATCCGATTATTGTAATTGTTCCTTATATCGTGCACGTTATAGGTTTCTCTCAAAACATTGCTCTCGTGACTTTATTTCCCCTACTGAAAATGGCCTTATTTCGAATCCTCGGCCCTTCTGAAATTTTGAAAGTCGCATTATCTTCAGCTATTCCTGAAAGTGTAAAATTATATGCTGTCATATGTTCTATTATTATGGACACTGCAAACCTGTTTTTACAATTTTTCTACTCTGTATATTCACCTCCAACCGTTTCTATCTCACATATTAGTCCACCTACTAGTCTTTATGATCTTTCGTATAATTTTATCTTTAATGTTGATGACGCTTTTAATGAACTATCATGTATCTATCCGCAACAATAAGTAAATTAGCCCTTATGGTATTCTAGCTGATTTTCTCTTTAAATTGATAAATAAAATATGCAGTTGGTTTCTGTGCTTACTTTGACACAAATACCTCAGTAAAGGAATTTTCCCGTCAATTTTAAATATTGAATCTAACTTACGTTTTTAACTACCGTCATGTTACTTATCAATACTTTTTTGATCCTCATGAATAGTAGGATCCTACTACTCTCATGACCTTCATTATATTAAGCCTACATAGTTAACCATATTCTTATTGAACCTATCCTAACAACGTCCGGGTCGGTCTACAACTACTTGTAATTTAATTTTACATGACTACGACGTAAATTTAATTTCTGGAATAGTTCAAAACTCATAACTGACACGGTCGCGGGTATGAATGTAGTAGGTACCTATTTATGAATTTTTTGAAAAGTCGGAATAATAAAATTTTACACTTTTTCAGTATCAAAGTAGATTCAAATCTAATAGGTGTATCTAATATCAATATTACCGTTTTCACATATATATTTTTTCTAAACGAACTTGAAACACAGTACCTTATATACGGTACTTTTATACAATTTTAAACTAATATATATATATTTTTTTTTTAAATCAATTTTTCATAAACAGATTAATATTTTTTTTAGGGGGGAGGTGTTGTCCCCAAACTACTCCCCCTCTTGCGCTACTATGTCACTGACTGCTCCCCTCAAAACTACACGTATGTTAGCTCGAGGACAAAATAGGCTTCCCTCTATTATTGGATAATATACATTTATGAGTAGCACTTCATCACGTGCATAACATTTCTGCTCATTTCGTCGTTCCTATAATATGTGTTCCACAAATTATACTAGCTTAACAGACCTCTGAACTGGCTCATACGAATTGTCTGTAAAGGCAATTGAGTACTTATCTTTTTAATTTAAATATTTTACTCGTTTGATGTTGAACTAGTTATTGTAACTTTCAATATCTATTTTATTTGTTCAATAACTTCAATAATATAAAATGTTATTATGTATGCAGTTAGTATTTTTGAAATGGGCATAAATATATATATATAAATTATATGCAATATGTATTCTCAAAATTATTAATCGTACAAATGAATTAAATGTGAATTTTTTTATAAAAAACAAATTGGTTTAAAACTTTATTTCAAGCTAAATAGTAAACTAATTTTTTCAACGAAAATTATCAACGTTAATATACGACAAAAAATGTTCATGACTGACAAATCGGACATATAAGCACAAAGTATTTAAATCCAGTAGTTCGTATTTTATTTATTTTTTACGCATTACAGGAGATTTATAAAATATAAATGACAAGTGACACAGACAGCAACAGAGCAGCAGAGTTTTGTTCAAATTTGATATACTAAGCTCCTAAAATTGTCCCCTCGGTGACACGGCGAATTCAAATATAAATGGTTTTTTCAACGTAAAAAATACAAAACATAACAACAACAATATTGACCGTTTATTATAATATAATTACTATTACGTTTATATCACTAAAACGCAGTAGTAAATTTAATTAAAAAAAAAAATAAAATTGTAATATTTAAGTAAAAATGGTCAAAATAACGGTCAATTGTGTTTAATAAATAGGCTTAATGTATCAGAATTAAATATTCATTTAAACGAAAATAAGTAAGTACTTAAGACTATATTTTCATCGTATTATGAAAACATTAACAAAAATAAAAAAAAAATAAAAAGGAATTGAGCAAAATGCTTCTAAAATAAATTCATAATACATTGTGATACATTTTATTTCTTTTTTTTTTTTTAATACTTTTGCGACAAGGACAAACGACCGCTTACACAGTGACAGCTTTTTTAAAGAGTCTTTTGTTAAAATGCCAACGTTACAAAGTAGGTCAGTTTCACATATTATATTATTGCCGTTGACCACCTTTTGCTTGCCAACAGACACAAAAATACCAGTACACGCATATATCAATAACGTTGTTTTAATACCGTTTACAAATAATTTATAATTCTACCAAAAGATATATCAATACTAGTTTCCACTATAAAATATATTATATATATGTATATATGTTTTAATCTAAATATAACCAAACTAAAATGATATAATTTGACAATATATATATATCGAAAAAACAAATGTGATGAATGACGTTATTATAACTGAATAACCAGACTCGTATATTAGTGTGCAGTATATATGAAATAAAGTGTAATAAATTAATATTTTTTTTGGGGTATGCTAGTAGGTATATTAAAGTAAGAACTTTTTTAGAAAATGTTCATCTCCATGAATATTTTTTCTAAATAATTTATGTTATTTTAATTTTGTTTTTTTTTTTTATAAATAAAGTAGTATACAATATCTTATCCTCAAAATATAGATGTACCTATAAATTGAAATGTTGACATTTTATTCTCAGGAAAATCATTTTTTGCGCTATAATAGGAGATAAAAATTCATTTCAAGCTACAAATGTGTTTCAGATAGATATTGTATTTCAATGTGAATTTTTTTTTGGTAATTTTTGCATTTTTCGTAGGTTTATGTGTAACATATATTAGGCCCAACCGTACAGAGCACTGCCATTATGTGTTCGTTTCAGTTCTGCAAAATGGTTTATTTTCGGAAACTATGTAATTTATGTTCAGATTCTCAACCTGTGATGACTCTTATATTATATTTTTTTAGTGGTGACCCCTTTTTATGTATTTATATAATATATACGTATAGATTACTATAAAAATAAATACTAGAAATACTATACTTAATGATCATAAATTACTGATAACGCAGATCTAAGAATATCCCAGCAATCGTTAGTTTAATAAAATTTTTTGAACTCTTTTACATACTTATTTTCAGTCGGTTTTTATTTTTCATTTTTAGATTCTGAGCGTAGCGAGGAAGCTTATGGTTTTACAATGATGTTTATTTTTTATTTTATTTTTTTTTTATTTTTCTGTAAACACTTTTTCTACCAGAAGGAGTGCTCCGATCTTTACACTCATACCCGGTTTCCGGTAGCAAATTGTATCTAGTTGGTACTTTTAAAAGGTCATTTTTCGATTTTCATAATAGTTTTTTAATGCGTAAGCAAAAACTACCAAAAAATTACGAAAAATAAGATTTTGTAAAATCGAGAATTTTAATTTCGTCGTGATTTCGAAAATATTGACTTTATAATCTTGAAATTTATACCGAATATTTAATTTAGTAATATATATAATATTATATATAATATAATATCTACGTTGATTAAGTTTTTTGAAATTTTGGACTATTTATAGACATTTTATTTTTCGAGGTTTTTAAGTCTTAAAAGGGGTAATTTTCGGTTTAATGTTCTGAAAATTTTATACAGTGTTAAATATACTTAACTCTAACTAAATTCAAAAAATCTT
>JAIPRL010010550.1:0-15265 GCA_025469235.1 Pemphigus obesinymphae
TTATATGAAAAAAAAAAATCAAATTCCATCTTAAGAAAGCGCTACATTGAAAATTTTTCAATGAAAAACTTGCTTTAGCATTTTTCATTTTTATCAACTTCAAACATGTTAGAAATATGAATTATAGATAATAACATTATCTAGCGACTGATGGACCCGATTTTTGATATTTTTATTTATACTTGTTTTTTGAGCAACTCATTAAACGCGTAAAAATGCATATATCAAAAATAAAAATTACACTATTTATACGGCATATAGACCGATGGTACTGAATTAAACACACGTTATTAGAATCATTTTTTTTAACCATTCTGTATTTAACATAAAAAAAGAATTATTTTATCAGATCAAGGTGACTTGTGTCCGCACAAACGTTAGACGGGACGCCGATTGTCCTGCTTTTAGAGTGGGGTCCAGTTATTTGCTATTTACCGAAAATGTCTGTGGAAAATTCCATTGCGATATTAAATTTTTTTTATTGTTATCCCATTTTTTAATTTTCAAAACATATTATCCTTATATTATACAATGGTATATATAGGTATGGATTTAGAACATTAGGTACGGAAGCGAGTGACACCTTATATGGGACATATCATAATAGACTACTGGGAACTCCGTAACCGAGAGTTATATTCGTATTTCTGGGATTCCTGAAACTTGATGTTAGAAACGATATATCATATTTATTTATGGTCCGTCTCCTTCCGTCGTCCGTCAAAACACGGCTGCTGCCGTAAAATAAACAGAACCACGGTTATTCGTGGTTATAATATACTTCGTATAGTAGTGATAAAGACGTGAATATCATAGCGCAAGAGTAGATTTAATATCAATAATTATAGCTGTGTCTGTTAGCTTTTGATGTTTAAATAGGATTTCCTCCTGTGCTTCCTATCGAGAGCAATAAAATCTTATATATGAAGATGCGTGCAATTTTGTGAAGCTAATATAAATCATATAGGACTTGCTGTGTACGTGCATTCCACATAAAATCGTTATGTTTACTGTACGATTTTTCTTTATAGGTACTTTGAATGACAAAAATAAGCCAAGTGCTAGAACAAGTTAAACGATATACCACATATACATTTTAAATTTCCAAAACATTATTAGTGTTTTGCTGTCCTATGCATCACGATAATAGGTATACAAATAGATTTAATTCTGATATAATATGGGTATTATTTTATATAGAGTTTCGCTCAAAATCGTTTTATGGAAAGAAATGATTTATCATTGCTTTCAATTTGAACACATCCACCAAGAATGTCTTATCTGATAAGTGAAGTACTTATTTTCGCTTTTTAACTCTTATTTCAAACTTATTATTTTTCTTATTTCATAGGCAACTGGCAATATGTCATAATATAAAATATAATATATATTGTAAATTCTAAACTTAAATGAAACAGTTTAAATTTGATAAATAAATCAACATTGTGATTGGTTTAGGTATAGGAATTTGTAATTTGTAAAATCGAGAGTTATTTTTATTTTATGTTATTTATTTGTTTACTATATAATAATACATGGTTGGGCAATTTAATGCAATCAATCTCAAAACAAAAAAATACATCAATATGGGACAAAAAATATGGGTATAACAAATTAAACATAAACAATATTATAATAAAAGGCGGGTTTTCATTGGCTTGAATGAGATAAGTTAAATGGTTCGTTTTGATCATATAGTCGGTAGTTGGCGTACAGTTAGTAAAATGACGAAAATAGCAAATGAACTTTGAGAAACATTAAAATTTATCTTGGATAACATATAGGGAGAATCTAGCTGCCCAGACATTTGTTTCCTCAAGATTTAAGCGTTTTCTCTCATCTACTAAGATATCTAGGAATAGATGCTGAAGTACAAGAGAATAGCCATAAAGAATACACTGAACAAGCTCTACTTGGCAAGATTCAGTAACGGTGTATGTGTCCGAAACCACAGTATTATATCCTAAAACCAGTGTTGGGAACGTTGAATTAAAAATTTAATTTGTTCACGTTCAACGTTCAATCCGTAAAAAATGAACTCATTCACGTTCACGTTCAAATGTATTTAAAAAGAACACTTTCACATTCACGTTCTCGAAAAAAATTTCAATTTGTTCCAAGTTCAATTTTAATTAATTTATACACATATATATAATACTATATACATTTTTCTTATAGGCATATTTACCGAAAACCGCCGCTATCGTTTTCATTCTATGATAGGCCTACGGAATTGGATTTTTAAATATTATATTTGTATAGTTATATTTAAATCTAATATAGTTTATAGTTAACAAAAATATATTTTATATTAATTTGAATTTTTTGAAAAACGTTCAAATTCGTTAAAAATATGAACTTTGTTCACGTTCACGTTCATGTTCTATTTGATAGAAACGAATGGCGTTCGAGTGTCGTTTACAAAATATGAACGTGAACGCATGAACGTGTATTCATGAACCTCTTTCTTTCCAAACACTGTCTAAAACAGGGCCGAGAATAAAGGAATTTTCATGGATTTTTAAGTTTAAACTCAATTGAAATTCTTTTTATAAACCCTAACATTTTTAAGGCTTTATTACAAAATTTCTTACAATGAATGTTAACCAGTTATGGTAAAAGTTTTAAATTAAATTTTTACTCATCGACCATATGAGTAGGCTAGAATTAAAAGTCACATGTTCCGAAAGTCACTTTTTTCAGAAAACCCAAAAAACTGAGGAAGAGGATTCCTAATTGTCGAATTGAACAAAAATACATTATTATTATCATATATTTTTGTCTGAGAAAATTGAATTGGTCATTAAATAACGAGGTTTTTGTTGTTATCCTTATTTTTATTTAGTTTGAAGTTTGGAATATGTGACTTTTGATACTAAGTATTCGAGTATACTAATGCGCTGAATATATAAGTCTTGTATTCCATAGTTCCGAGAGATATTATTGATTTGGATACTAGGGAGATAGATATTATTCGTTGTTTTATATTTTTGTTTAAAAGACGTTTAGAAACAGAAAATGATGCATACTCGCAAAGTGGGCTTTCCTAACTTGTCATAATGATTTTATATGATATCCATTTTATCGGATTAAAGAGCGTTTAGTTACAAAAATGTTTCTAAACTGACATGATCCAATAGAACGTGTACATTTTGATACGAACCATTACAAAAATGATATATTTATACCTGTTACCTGTGTGGGTTTAGTAACGAACTGTTAACATATTCGGATTGGCCGTCAGAAGCTCTAACCGTTTACGTTACTTAAAGTACTTACGTTTTTACGTTTAAAATTCGTTTTCGAAAATAATTGTAAATTCGGGAAAAAAACAACGAGAAGAGTTGCGATTCCAAAAATCACGACTATTTCACCCGATTTGGGATACATTGTACGGGCCACAGTACATAGTGTTATAAAGACGCCGAGTAGGTAGCCCCCAGCGATGTGCTGTTATGACCTTTGGAGGAATAGTCACGCGCCACCGCCGCCGCGGCACACGGTGACAGACGACGTACGGGACCAACGTAAGGGTAGTATAATGTCATTTTATAGGTATACATTTCGGGGTTCGCTAACCTAAAGTGGTTGTCACCTACTTTGTGTAAGGACATTATACTGGGGATGAAGGGGAGGATAACCGTCGATCACTGTAACATCAGAGATACAATGTATAGGTACTACCATTGATTATATAATCAATGGTACTACGGTATGTTTAGAAAATGTTGCGAAATTTTTTTTTTATACTATGAATAATTTGCACCGTGATATTGCAATATGATATGCGATCTATAAAGTAAAATTTGATCCGGGCACTATTTTTTTTTTATCCGTGTCTCCATATCTCCCGTGGATTTAAATTACTCGTCACGAATCAAAATGCCATCTTAATATAAATATGATGTTTTCATCATGGAATTTTTTTATTTATAGATTAAAATATCTCCTCGGATGAAAATGTACCATTATGGATCTTCATGTTTCCAGATCAAAATGTCGCCGTTACGGTAAGACGAAAATTTGATCCACGGATCAAAATTTCGCAGGTTCAAATTAATTTACTCATTTATTGTACGTATATATATATATTTTAATTACTTTTATGCGGTAAAACCATATTTTAGTTCCTCAAAAAAAATTTTGTTTATTGTATAATCAGATGTATGTAAATAAGGAAAAAAAATATTTATTTTTTTCAATGATTCACTTATTTTATTTTCTAATATGTTCACTTGGAAGTCTTAATGCGATTGTATGTAAATAAACATATATATTTAAAAAACTATCAAAAAATCAATAAAAAAAAATCATTATTTTTCGTATTGAAATTTTGTGAAAATCCTTTTCTAAAAATGTAATCAGAACAATTTAAAACGCGCATTTCAAATACTCTACAAATACGTTAAATGTTATACTAATAATTAAAACACGAATTGTGATTGATAAAAAAAAAAAAAAAAAAAATACATTTACTTGTATACGGTATTTTATTCATCTTCAAATCCACCAAATATAATTATTATACGGATGGCCATTGTGTGTATGTATAGGACGTTTTGTCCATTCCAAGCATGTAGTTACGAATAAATATTATGTAGGTACCATTATACTAATGGTGTGGCCTAACCAAGGTGGAAATTTATCTAGGATGTCTTCAAATTAGGAACCCTTTTACCCCAAATATATTATATTTACATTTACGGACGTTAATATATTAGAGGTGGTTCGACCGAAGTTCGAAAACTCGTACCGAACCTGACTCGAAGACTGGTTTTAACTTGAATGAACTATTATATGAATATTATCATTGTATGAATTCGAGTAAGGTAGTAAAAAAAAAAAAAATAGAAATTATGACTGGTTTTTTTTTTTTTTATTTTGCTTATTATTTACGTTTTGAAGGAATTATTACATTTTTCCCGCCTTTTCGTACGAAATACGACAATGACTTTTGCCGAAATTTAAAATCTAAAATCGCTCGGGTCATTGGCGAATTTCGATAAGAAATATATATGCAATATTAGACCAGAAGTATGGACAGTGATATTTGAAGGTTAGCCAGCCGGGCCATCCCTTAGACACCACTCTGTCACGTTTCCAATGTCGAACCATCTA
Source organism: Pemphigus obesinymphae (assembly GCA_025469235.1). Lineage (NCBI taxonomy): Eukaryota > Metazoa > Arthropoda > Insecta > Hemiptera > Aphididae > Pemphigus > Pemphigus obesinymphae. The sequence goes on from JAIPRL010010550.1 coordinate 5,119, forward strand.
TGACATGTGTGCATAATAATAATAATAATAATAATAATAATAATAATAATAATAATAATAATAATAATAATAATAATAATAATAATAATATATATGGGGGGGGGATTTAATTCAGTGTTCATTTGTAACGTAATAAAATTACAATAATGTATGTGTTATAATTTATATACGTACCTATACCGCACCGATTTTCACGGGTTTTCATTTTTCAACGGATTATACAGTTCATACACGAACGCAAACCACTGCCGAATCGCCAAATATAATAATATATAATGCCGATAATCCGATTACGTTCGCACGAAAAAGTAGACGCGAATCTCTCATAGTTGCACCGTGTTCCCCGAAAAGGCCATAATATCCCGTTGCGCATTTTATAGGAAAATGGGCGAGGTTACAAGGGCCCCAACAGTTATATTGGCGTACACCTACAGTGGTTGAATTGGAAAAAAAAAATACGGACGGACTCTGAGCTTAGTTAAAAAATCTGCGTTCCGGGACATATCGTTAGAGAAAAAGTAAACCGTGGGGGACTTCGTCCCCCATACCCCCTATCCAAAGTTTCTTAACCAGGGGACATTTTTAAAAACATTTTAGATTATTGTTATAACGTGGATAGAATAGAAAAATCCAAAATTTTTTACGTCATTGTTGGGTGGTTACATATTTTCAAGATAGCATATAGTTTAAGCGTTCCTCTTATAAAATGATTAAACACTTTTCCTTTTAAATGAATAATCGAGGAAGTTGTAAATGTAAACCGAAATGAAGTTTATCGGTGTCGCATTGATTTCGTCATCCCTTTAGGCTTTATAGCTATTCACGGATAATGAAGATTATTTATTATCTGCTTATATATGATATGCCAACATGATTTAATAAGATCAACTGTTCAACATTTTATATCATGTTTTTTATGTAAAACTTATTATGTGATAAGGACAATAAACATTTATTTTCGTAATTTTACGATTTTTCCAAAAAAAAATTATAATTTTTAAAAATGTTAAATAAAAATTAAAACAAACACTACATCCCTTGCGTTCCCTGATAAATTAATTAAGAGGAGCGCTGTTAAACGTGAAAAAAATTAAGAGTAGCTCCGTCCCCGTGCGTCCCTCCCCAAATCCACCACTGTACACCTAAAATAAACTTACAATATATTTCGAACACGAGATTTTCCCCCAAAAATATCTGACGAACGCTAAAAGGGATTCTGTGAAATACAACGATTGTTGTAAATGTAACAATGATTATTTTTTTTCTATACAAATATACAAGTACCTAGGTAGTTACCAAAACACATTTATAATAATTTATTGTTCAAACGCTCCGAACCGTGTACGGATACGAAACGATTCAGATGCATATTTTCTAGGGGAAGCTGGCAATTTTATAGGTGGCCAGTCGTGTGGCCCACATGGTCGTGTGATTGCATATAATTTTGTGGACGAAAAGTACACATCGGATTTTGGTCGAAAATGCCGACAATCCATATTAAAATTGATATAGGATTTATTATCCTACAGAATTGTAGGTTAATGAAATGTAGGTTTTATTAATTATACACAACAAGACATTTAATGTACTTACTTATAAAATCTGTATTCGGGATTCTCTAGTTATCGGACAATAGGTTATTCGTCTTTGGATTTTAGATAGATATTCAACTTTTTTTTTTCCTCTATATTATGTCGTCTTTCTTTTTCATATAATAAAATAGCTATATATTCGTTATTAGGTACATATTAAATAAAACATTTTTATTTTATACCAAGTGTAGTTCCCAATAGTTTTTTGAGCATACCTATACAAATATTGGTCAAATGATAGTTTTGTACTGTCATATTAGAGTTTCTGTGTTATGCATAACACATTACTATAAAATAAATTAAAATACTCATTACCAACTATGAAAAACTCATTAAATTAATTATGATACGAAACCGAATTTGTTCTGGAATTTCGATAAAAATAACATTATATTATTTAATCTTCGACCAGATTACTCACAATCATTTATTATTTTCCGAAAAACTGCTATTTATATTGTATTTATGTGATCCAACCGACAAAAAAATTAAGTACCTATATAATGTTAGCAAATTTTAGTATTTGATAAGATATATTCATTTTAAAATCAATAAATATCTAAATGAAATTATAAACTATAAGTATATCTATTGTTTAATATATTTACAATTGTTTAAATAACTATATTAAATTAATAATATTATTCACCGTTTACCTATATTATTTTGTTAATAATAAATGTCACATGGAAATGTAGTACCTATAGGTATTGATTCTTTTTTTTTTTTTTCTTTTTTTTTTTTTTTGAATAGACCTTTGATAGGATTTATGTTATCTAGTAGAAAATAAATGTATACCTATACAGAAGATTACAGTATAAGAGTAGTCCATATATTTTATAGGACTATGGGTTATCAAGTTAAAAACCCTCCCCCACGATCTATTTGACTTGTTATAGGAAAATGGATATAACTCCGTTGATCACTTTCGTTTTAAATTGTTAGTTGAAAGAGAGACTAAAAATCAAAAGACTACAAAATTTTAAAAATCTACCCTTAGATATATTATAGCTACAATCCTAGTGTTTTTTATAGTCGTTCTTGTACTAAAATTATAAATATTTTTTTAAATTTATATTCTCTAAAGTTATAGATCAGACCCAAAAGGTTTTCAAATAATTATAGGCTGTGGTCCAAAGTAGGTAGGTAGTGAATATGTTTTTAGTATAAATCATAATAAACTGTAAATAATAATATGAACAATGTTCATTGAACATACGTTTAAATTGTTCATATTAACAACATTATTTTATTTGTTTTGGTTTTATATAATGCGAAAAAACTTAATCAGTTATTGAATTTTTGTATAATGTATTCGATATTACATTTTGAAGTTCTATTTATTTATTTTTTGTAAAAAATTGTACCTTTCTTTTTTAAGGTCTATATTCGTGTGATTTTTGAAAAAAATTCAATAAAGAACCTTTTGATATTAATACAACCGTGACCTATATTGTAGCCTAAACGACTACGGGTAAAAGGGAACAAGGGTAATAGATATAAAATTTATTTTTTTTATAAGTGGGTCATATATATATTATATGTATATACATATGAAAAGTTTGGGAAACTAGACCTTAGATCATTATACTATGTATAGTTATGGGAGCTTAATGTAGATACTTTGCGCAGTGCGACATGGAAAGACCGATCATTATTTTTGTTCGGTTAAATAATCATTTTTAATGGAAAATATTTGATTCGTCGTTATACAAAATATACAAATTTAATCACTGTTATTATTACAATTATTTTTAATAAAATCTTTGCCGAAATTCTACAAATTATTTAAAAAAATGCATGTATATTTAAACAAAAAAAATGGGCAAAGTTAACTTCAAATTTATTAGCTGAAGTTAAGTTAATTAGAAAATGTTCTAAATAGTTTGATATTCTTCTAAAAACAACTTTTTGAATAGATAGGTTTGGGTAGGCATTTTGGAGTATGGAGCTTCTTTGATAGTAAATTTATTCTAAACGGTATTTTTCAGAAGTCACTTTTTGATGTTCCCAGTATTTTTTAAGGGTATACAAAAAATTTCTATAAATGTAAATATTTTTAAAAATAACAAATAAAGTTGATAGTTGCTATAAATTACTGAATTAATATACATAGTAATGTCATGAAATTTTAAAAAATTAATGAAATTTTTTTGGTTAGTTTTAATTAGGGTTTATGATATATTATTAATACTAAAATATGCATACAAATATGTCAAAAAAAATATCAAAGTATGCCCTTAAAATAAACAAATACTTATATATTTTTGGACAAAAAAATGCTAAGCCCATATTACATATAATCTTAAATATCTTAAATGGTTATAATTTTTTTTTGGATACTATTATTTTAATACATTATATCAATACATAAAATAGGTATGTGTCATGTTTTCGTTGTTAAAATACAATTTATCAATAAATATAATTTTAAAATGATTTTTTTTCTTCTCCTGAACATTCACCCTTCAATTTCTGGTTATGTTTTTTAATTAAATATAGTTTAAAATATCTCCAATAAATGAAATAATAATGTAAAAATCTATTTTTAAAGTGTATAGGTTTTATACATATATAAGAAAATAAAAATACTTCTCTAATGAAATATATATATACAAAATAATACAATATACAAAACAAAAATTAGTAAAAATTAAAAATATAGTTTTATGTATTTGTGTATTTGTTTTTATATAATTAAATAATTAATTATTTATTATATTTTTGGGGTTCTTTGGGGTGAACCCACAATTTATTACATTTCACAACTATGATAAAAATAAGAAGAAAAAAATAATATTGACAAAACACAACACACTTGAGGCTATTTTTTCTAAAAATGATTTATTAAACTTTGAAAATAAAATACTTCACTCGTCTAGTAGAAAACTGGATATATTGTCAAAAAATACAATTTAAAAAAAAAATATTGGCAATAAAGTTTTGAAATAATTAATAAAGTAGGTGCCCGTATGTAATTTACTAATTAATTAACTTGATTCTTATAATGGACTAATCAATAAACAAGACTTGTTTGGATTTAATCAAATAAGTTAAGCAGAAATAAATTTACCTTATTCGTTACCTATAAATTTTGTTTGACGAATCCTTACGCACATGAACGTAATATGAAATCAAACAGTTCGTGTTTTCGGCTGGTTACATTTAAAGAAAGAAAAATGTACAATTTATTTTATTGAGGCAATCGATATTTATATTTGCAATTATACGAATATATTATATATTTATATTCGATTTAAAATTTACATATTACATATTATATTGAATATTTATATATACCTTATATAATAATATATATATATATATATATATATATATAAGTATGCCATAATCCATATCACCACAAATTGCATTTTAAAATAAAATGTTTTTATTTACATACTTCAAAATTTAGGACATCCAATGTAATGAATCATCGTTTGGTTTATTTAATGCTGTAATTGACTACATTCGAGTTAAACAACATTTATTTATTGGTACGAATTTCGTTCACGATTGAAAAAAAAGTAAATATATTCATTTCGTATTTGGAATGTTTGATATGAAATATGAAAGTTCCAAATTTTTTTATTATATAAAAATTATAAAATATATACTAATATTATTAAAAAAATCGATAGAATAATATTATATATTATTAATGTACTTTACCCATAATATTTTGAATGCATTTGCAATTTTACTTATTTGAAAGTTTTTGTGATTTTATTATATTTTATATTTTATTTTTATGATTTGTATTATTCACTAAATTATGTATATAATTATAAGCACCTACCTATGTAAAAATATTTTTCATTTTCATATGAAAAATGTATTAGTTTGAATATTGATGTGTATATTTTTAATTCATGCTGACGGAAATGGTACTTATGTGTATATTTTAATTTGTGCAGGTGTAACCAGTATACTTTTTACCGTAATGTTTATATTTAGAATGTCAATTGAATGTAGCCGTGTTTGTCTTTATAAACTATTGCTATACTAGGTATATATTTTAATATTATATAATGCGATATTAACAAATTTTTAAAACACCCACTTATAATATTAATTGGATTTTGAATTTTTTTTTATTTAAACGCTCTGTAGTCTACATGTGTTCTATTATTGGAAACATTCATAGCATTCAGAATTTTATCATTATCGTTCCCTCATGATTCCTCAAAATTTATTTTTTTAAATCGAAGACTCCTAAGTATTGCCAAATTTGTACATAATATACTAAAAAACAATTTCTCCACCACAATTGGAAGCTTAAACAATCGAAATCGTATAGTAGTAAACAGTAATTACAAATAATATACATTTTTATTGAAAATTTCATTGTTAATATTTTTTTATTCAGAATTAATCTCATTATTGTTTTTAAAATATAGAACAAATACTTTCTCATAAAAAGGAAGCAATTGTATACATTTATCTTTCATGTACAAAGAATTACTTGAAAGAGAAAATTCTTTGTGGATTTATAGCTGTAGGTACATTATAAATAATTTGTTTAGAGTGGAAATTCGCAATAATTAAATTACACAATCATTTCACCCGAAGCCATTCAAAATTCACCTAAGTAGTAAAGCTAAACGTTTAAAATATTATTAATAATCTTCAACAACTTTTGTATTTCCACATATAAAATAAAATATTATATTAACATGACTTTTTGTTGTGAGACAGTGCTACTCTCGCACAATTTATTCAAATATTTTATTTGTTATTAATATAAAATTGTAAACGTATTAATAATTTAACTCAAATGTAAAGTTTATAAAATTATAATATATAGGTAGCTAGAGTCTATAGGTATCTTATATTATTTAAAGGACGAGCTAAACGTAATAAAGTACATCATAATCATTATATCGATTTACTATTATGATTTTTAAAATACATAATTAATATTCTGTGGTTAAATTATTATTTTTAAGAATAAAATAATCGAGATTAAGTCTTGTTCCTGTTTTATTGTTTCAGTATAAAATATATATTTTTTTCAATTATAAAGTTTTATAATAACAAAACAATTACAAAATAAATTCAATTTTAGTTTATATTATTAACGGTAATGGAGTTCGCAAATTAAATATCGTTTATACTGCAGTATCTTTTATTCAGTGAAAACATTTATTATGTTATATTAAAAATTTACGTTTTTATGTATTCTCTAAGTTTTTTTTATATTTCAACATAACTAAATAATATACATAATATACACTTTAATTTAAATGTTATGTATACTAGGCACTATAATATTAGTTATTACTTATTTTTCAATACTGAATATAATATATAATATTATAATAAATGAAATGTGAATTTAAAATGTATAATATACATTTGTGTGAAATTAATTTTTATTAAAAAGTGTTATGTGTAGTTTAATTTCAACTGAAAAATATATAATAGCTTTGAAGTATTTATTAGGAAAATGTCACTTTTAACAGTATATTTACTTAATAGTACACTAAACATACGATTGCGTCTAATATAATATTATTGATATAGTAATGTGTGAACTTTATTTAAAATTAAAATTTCCGAATGACACAATTTAGGTGAATAGTAAATGTTTACTTTAACACATGTCTGCCATTTGATGTTTTTCAGTGAAATTTCTCTATTTCCAGTTACCTACTTTTATTTGCCTTTAATATCGTAATCAAAAATACAGGGTTTTCAAATTTAAACTACAGTATATTTTACATATTATTTATTTGAAAAACTATCCAATTTTTACTAAATATGAATTTCTTATTCTTTTTAAAATTTCTAATAGATACATATTTGTGTAAGCAAAGAAACAGTTTTTGAGTAACTTATGAAAACAGTTAAATTTTTTCGTCGTTACACATTTCTGTCCTGTTATATATTTAATATTATTTACTAATATAAACTATAAATATTTCGTTCATAAATTATAAATGCTTTTTTAGTTTAACATATTTATTATTAAAAAATATATATTCATGTTCATGCAATATATCCATATTATTTTAAAATACTCGAATTTGTGAAATAACCACGTGCTCAAAATATCTGCTACTTAATATTAAGATGCTTCTATATTTTAAATTCTGAGCATAGTATAATGATGTTTATTTTCTATTTTATTTTGTTAACAAATTTTTGACCATAAGAGGATGCCACACCACGAAAAATAGTCGGTAAAAACATAATATCGTACTTCAAGTATTTACCGGCTAGAATAAATCGCAGATAAATAATTTTTACATGCGCTGACAACATTTACTACATTTTGACAGAGGTATTTTTGTTTAATATTCAAAATGTACTTTTCATAAGCGTATAAAATTGTAAAATTTTGATTTTTTTGATGATCAATTATTAAATATGTAAAGTACTATTATAAGAAAAAACCTCGGTCAAAAATTAGAAAAAGTTATCTTCTTTTATAAATATATGTATATATAATAATATCACCAATATTAACGATCTACGATTTTTCTGAAAGCCATAAAACTTCAAGTACGAATGTATGTAAAACTATAATATTTAATTTTTATAGAATTTCTATCGAGAATATAGGAATTAACAATATATAAATAACTGTCATGTCGCGATCGTCGACCGTGAACAAAAACCGGATTAAAAAAGCAATGAACGAAATAATATTGTTTTCCAAATTTATAATTATATAATTTTTGGTTACCCACACTCTCCGCTGCCGTAACGCTCATCCGTCATACGTTGACGTTACGCGTTTCCATCACACTCCGTCGTTACCGCCGTAACGTTAACACGTCATATTGAGCGTTACGGTGGCGCATGACAAGAGAGTATGACGGAAACGTGTAATGTTGGCATGTGACAGAAGAGCGTGACGGAAACACGTTGCGCCGGCGTATGATGGAGGAGCGTTACGACGGCGTGTGACAGTGGTTAAACTGTGCACAGTTATCAAATCGGTATGTGTAGCTATACTTATATTTTATACGTGTATACTACACATACACAACAAATATAACACGAGAATCCGTAGTTGATGAAAGAATAATGTACCATTATTTGTGCCAAATTATACTTGTGACCCGCAAAACGTAGCTATAAACACACATGGATATGTACTGCTGCCGCCGCCCCGATATGAAATACAACGCTATCTATTGAGCGCTGTATGGGTTCTGAGTCCGGTGTGGCGTTCTCATAAGACTTATTCCTATCATTACATGCTTCACCATTTTCCGGTAGAAAATTACATCTAGGTCGGTTTTTTAAAATTTTCCTAATACATTTTCAATGCGTAAGTATGGGAAAACGGTCAGAAAATGATGAAAATACGGCAAAATACGATATCGTCAAAATATATTATTAGGTAATTATTTTATTAATATATATTATTTATTTCTTCGTGGTTTCGAAAATAATGATTTTTAAATCTTGAAATTTACACCGAATACGTAATAATATTTATTTTTTATAGCCATTTAAATTCTTTCGAAAAAAATTTCAGATATTTAAGTACAAATGGGTAGTAAACTGAGATTTTAAAACCCGAATGAAATTCAATATGACGTTAGTCGTACATTATTATTACTATACTTAAAAAAATTGACGGGATAAATTAGCACGTTTCGCGCGAATCCCATATTAGTAATTTGACTCCTATGAAATTAATGCTTTTACCGGCCATAAGTATTTTGTTTACAATAATTTGACGGGAATATAATAATGAACTGCACACAGCCAGCGACGAATTTATAACTATATTTAATTATTGTTCTGGAAACTATTCAAATTGTTGTGTTATTATATAAATATTGTACAAATTATACGTTGAGCATGCCAATTTTGATTGTATGTTTGTAAACGTATTGTGTTGTTTAAAATTAATATTATTCATTGGTAATTAGAAGGAAGCGTCTATGAAAACTTTTAAATACAATATAGTAGTTGCACGTTAAGAGCCTTGTCGAGTCGGCGGTGACCGGATCCAACCTCACTATATCTTGTCGTAGTCAAACCACACTACGTTGGCACATGACAAAATAAACAGGTATGACAGCAACTTACATGTTTTTGTTCAACCAATAACCAATAACCAATAATTTTGGGCGCTTTTCTCCGCTTATCATCATCTCAGTATCTACGATTATCATGATTTTTGTTATCTTATTGCCAACTATTTTGTTTTTTGAAAGCATAACAAAAATATTTAATTCATTTTTAAGCATATTTTATAATTTGTTAATTAACCTTTAATTCGAATAAATATGCCACTCTGTGTGTTTAGTGGTTGTTAAGTAAGTGGAAATAGACGTAAAGGTATTGTAAATAATTCCAAAATACATTTACGTAAATTTCCTAAAGACGTAAAGTTGCGTGAGAAATGGCTCGAACAAATTAAATAAGGTTCAAACATAAAAACCGTGAATTTTGAATCCGGTACGTTATAATAAAAATTATGATATTAATTTCACTGTATAATTATGTTATAGTTAGGTAATTAAAAATAATAATTAATGTACTGTAAAAATATAGATTTAAGAATTAAACTTTATACTTACTCTTAATTA
>JAIPRL010010551.1:0-15261 GCA_025469235.1 Pemphigus obesinymphae
ACAATCTTTTTACTTTTTCTTACATAATTGAATTTTTTTTTTCTGGGACGTTGAGTAATAACGGGGCCCCTCTAACCAAGGGCCCGTGGCATTTGCACACATCGCACACATGTATGACACGCCACTGATTTCCAAGTCCATTTCCGCAATTTGCAAGTAATTATTAGCCGAGATATCGCTAATAATAGAAAGGTAGGGCAAACTTCACGCAGCCCTACCATGTTGCCCTAGAGAGTTGAAAGTAATGTTAAAATATTCTCCTTAATTTGCAAGAATTTGCAAGTCCATTCCCGCAATTTGCAAGTTGCCCTGAGTGGCCCTATGACGCTTCAAAATTATATACTCTTGCTCACCGTATGTCCCTCTGTCATCTCTATATTTCCATGAATTTAATATAAATACATATATACAATAACTTTAAGAATACATTTAAACATTATATATTTTAATAATATACCTAAGTATTCAAAGTTGTTTTATATAATGTGTATAATTCATTATAGTCATAAATTGGTATTTTTGTTGTGAATAATAATTAATTAAATAAAATACAAAATAATTTATAATAAATATTATTATTTATACCTACCTACATAGGTAGTATTAATATATATGAACACTAAATGTATGATAGGTATGAATATAAATATAAAAATAAAAAAATAATATTTCGCTTACAATTCTCATGAATTTGAAAGATTATTTTGGAAATTCGTACACCACATCTTCCCCTTTAAATTTCAAAAATGTTGGTTTTAGGCTAAAAATAAGTCTCATCGGTCTACTATAAGTAAATATAAACATTTTTCAAATTTTGTTTTTTCGCCAATATATATAGTACTTAATTCATTTGAATTTGAGAGACTATTTTGGAAATTCACATGCTACCCTTTCTCCTGAAATTTGCGAAGAGGGGTCTGGATACATTTCTTGGTAATACATTTAAAATGAAGAGATAGAAAAACAATTATGTATGATTTATTATGTCACTAATCTTATTAATAAATGTCATTATACACTTTTTTGGATAAGAACAAAGAGTACAATATATACCTTATCCGGATATATCTATAACTTAATATAAATATTTATTTTATATCCAATAGTGCTATTACAGAGGTGTTATTTAATAAAATAAAAAAATCTATATGGGTACATAAATAATTATAATATATAATATTCAATCGTGAATCACAGAGTAAAATATGAAAATACTTCATAGTTTATTACGAGTACCTATATACACAGTCTATTAGGATAAACATTTTAAGAAATTTAAAACTTATTATACAAGTAGTGTCAAAAAAAAAAAAACGAAAAACGGCAGACGGCAGCAATGCAGCATACACTTAAATGAATAAAACACAATAAACGTGAATTGATCGAGTTAGCACGAAGACATAAGTTACAATATTAATACAGAATACGGATTATACGAGTGCTCATTGGTTATTATATTTTTAGTTTAAGACTTGTTATTGTATCATAAAATGTCAATATTATACAGGTAATAATATAATATATTATTATAATAATAAAATAGTCAGTACCTAGGTAGCTAATAATGATGTTGATACATGAGTTGTAGATACCTATTCCATCATATTCATTTATTATACGGTATATTAAATTTTCGGTAACTTACAATTAAACATCCTCCGAAGTATTACCTAATTTTAAGTTTCTTCATTTAAGTTGTGTCCGACCATCCGTCTGTCCATAGTAAGTAGTACATACTATAATTACATTTACTAGGGAGTATTATTCGTTTTGTATTCTTTACACAGGTATAGAGTATATACAGAGGCATGCTCAGAAATTTTCCAAGTCAGAGAGGAAGATTTGGACACATAAATTATACATTAATTTAATATATTTATTATAATTAATTATAGTTTAATATATTCTGACAATATATCCATATTATATTTAATACACAGACAATTAACAAATCCAGCACTACATTCGTTCTCTATATAAATAATATAATAATATATGTTTAAGGTAATTTCAATATCGTACATAATTACGTTTCATTATGAAAATATGTGATGGCTAAAATGAACTCATAAATAAGTACGTCAGTAACATATTTCATAACGATGGTTCTGTCGCTTGGGTAAAGAAGGGTATAAAGGAATTTTTTGTTAATAAAATTAAAATATTTAAACTTGTTGGTTCAAAAATCCGAAATGTCGGTAAAATACAATTCTCTAAAATATTACCCACTTTTTTAATTTTTAGGTACCTACCTACCTACTACAATATTATTGAACAAGATCCGTATTTAGTTATTAATTCATCGATGATTATGAAAACAAAAACATATATTATGCATACCTAACATACATTTAGTGTTCATATATATTAATACTACCTATGTAGGTAGGTATAAATGATAATAATTATTATAACGTATTCACAACAAAAATACCAATTTATTAAAAAAATATTATATTAAATAATGAATTATACACATTATATAATACAACTTTGAACACGTAGGTATATTATTAAAATATATTATGTTTAAATGTATTCTTAAAGTTATTGTAAATATGTATTTATATTAAATTCATGGAAATATAGAGATGACAGAGTGACATACGGCGAGCAAGAGTATACAATTTTGAAGCGTCATAAAGCCACTCCATATTTAATACTCGCGTATTAACCATTTGTTCTATATGATAAAATTCTTTAAATAAATTATCTTCGTCTAGTTTAAACTATACATTGTTTTAATTTTTTTTTTTATTAAAAAAGCTCTTTTGGACATCATCCCAATTAGAACAATTTATTAATTGGACCCAACGAAATATTTTGAAGTCAAAATTGTAACTCTATTTTATTTTTAAACGTTAAACGTTACAATTATAATTTTAAGTATTAGGTATAATATTTCCCATGTTTTCCATTAGATGGTTGTAATCGTTGTATGCGAATGGGCCGTGCTCTTAATAAGAGAACGAGGAAGTGGTCATTGGATGTGGTGGTAATTTCCAAACGACACCCTGTTAACTTTAAAATAAGAAGAATATTCTTATTATACTTATTACCTACTATATTTCATTAAACTGCGTGGTAATTGGATATAATTTTATATCTATAATTGTATACATTTACGATTACCATTTAAAAACATACAAACAACATAATATATTCCATAATATATGACGTTCATTATTAGAATGGTATATGTATCTTTTTATTGAGGTACTTGTATTTCTAGGGCTGTAATCTCCAGCAAAATGTCATTCCCCACGCCACTGATGATGAACATTGCCCCTTAATATAATACCGTTATTTTCATAACTATACCTATATTATAATTGTATTAAAAATAAATAAAAATAAAGAATAAATATTTTTCAAAATAAATTCAAGAAAATGAAAACTTTAAGGAAAAAATTCTTATTTAAATATACTTGTACACCTACACAAAAAATTGCATTTATCACTACACACTTTTTTAATTCATACTGCACGTTTGCATTTTTATATTGCACACTTTATGTCGCTGTGCACACTAAAATAATGGTTGGTTTTAAGGTAAGTGTTTAGTATATAGTGTAGACTGTAGAGTATAATAATGAAAAATCAAACTTTGTTTTCAGAATAACATTTACATTATTTCTTTATTTTGGTCAATTCCCAATAAACTAAAATCAATCTTATATACCTGAATATAAATAGGTAGGTTATAATTTGGTTCTATGTTTTGTAAAACTAGTAACTTTAAATATGTGAAAATATCTATATTATTTTAGGCTCACCTAACCTAAGGCTTAACTTATATTTACTTTCGTTTTTATTCATTGATTTTTGATTGGGGGAATATGGATAAGGAATATCTATTAAAATACTTTTGGTACCTATTCTTGTAATAAATACATTTTTAGACATAGTTTTTACGATTAGTTTTTCAGTGAGTTCCAAAACAATGTCTAAAAATGTATTTATTTATTTATATGCCGGCCTTTGGACTACTTGGAATTATTATTTTAAAATATATTGTGATACATTATATATATATATAACTGTTTCCGAATAAAATAGAATTATTTAAATGTAAATTTGGTAGGGTATGTAGGTAATATAACCAAACACTATGCATTTTTTTATTACCTATATGAAATGTTTAATCAATGATTTCCACGTATCCTCATAGCTATACAAAAAGCACCTATATCCATGTAAACTTGGATACCGTTAATGGTTGGGTTTTTAAAGTATTTCCGTTGCACTATTGAACAACCTAGTTTCAACTTAGTTTGATAAGATTGACTTTCTTTCATACTAGAAGTAGTTATGATGAACATCGTGTATCCCTGTTGTCTATTTACTTTACTTCTGCACTCACTCGACTTGTGTCCTATTTAGGAATATGGATAACAAATGATATATATCTTATGATATATATATCGTCTTTTTATATTAATGTTCCTATTGATGTATGTCCAACAGCTGGGCATCGAAAATACATTTCTATACTCCAATTCGCTGTGTGTTCGGTCATTCGAAAAATTTACATTTTACGAATTTGTATTTTTATTCATACTTATATTCAAATTCTCGCAATTATTATATGTGATATGAAGTATATAGGACATAGATACTTGTTTGTGAACCAAAATATTTCCGATATTTATTATTTCTCAGTTGTGTACTACTCACTGTACATTCTTCACGTTTTTCATATTCACTCGATTACAGTTTTTATAAAAATACTCAATTCCATTTTTCTCAATTGCTTTTATTAAGCCGCCATTAAATCACAAGTCAAAAATTATTCAAAACACACATACTGACTAATCGATAAACATTCATGATTTGATAAAATAAAAACGTACAATACCTTCTGAACTCGAAAAACAGGTAAACTGTAGGGTTTGAATTCCTTTAGTAGTTCGTAAAATATTTAAAATTTTAGGTTTTAAACTCGGTACTTAAATTTTAGAGTATAACCGTTTCTTCTTAATTCGGTTCCAACCCGGCCTGTTTGAATATCTACTGATCGTAAAAATGTTGGTAAATGTTTATATTAGTAACCTACCTATTACCTATCGTATACAATACCTTCTAACAAAATACAACCAAAGGTTATTATAATTTTTATCGTGTAATTTACAAAATATGGATCACACGATCATATCAAAATAATGATAACTTTAGAGATTTTACACTTAGACTTTTCTTGTCTTTCTGCTAACCATATACCGACTATAACACCATGATGAGTTAACCGAATAATAGTGCGAACGGCATTAAAGTCTATATATTTTTTCCGAATTCACCTGAGGTGACCAAAAATTACACAATACGGGATTGGATTGAACTTGAGATTGATGTTTAGGCTGTTTTTCTGAACTCCCTTCTTCCTCTTTTTCGGTACTGCAATGAAAATAAATAATATAAATAAAAAAAATTAAATAGATATTTTGCTAATTATTCATGAGCATTTTTATCTCTGGTTCTCAATTTTTAGAGTATTTTTTAAAGTTTTTTTTTACAGAAACACACCGGGTGATAATATTCGAACAAAAATAATTTAGCGGTTATCAAAAAGGATGACATCATACTTATATGTAGGTACTTACTCTTAATAGTAATTATCTCAATCTATTGTTTTGTTCATCTGGCCAAATAAACATACATACATCACACTATTAAATAAATATAGTAACGATTATAAAACGGATCCCCTAAACATGATTTGTATACAAATTCGATACCTAATATTAATTGTATAGAAATAAAAATTCAATATCTATTTGAACGAAATGATGACCGAAAATACTTATAATCCGGAAGATAAAGATAAAGAAACAGATGATAATCGAATTAAAGAAAAAAAAGAACCAAAGAAAAAAGGAGGGTACCAACGATTAAAATACAAAATTCTTGTTCAGTCAATTAATACCCATTTTATTTTATTTATATATAATTTTCATTGCAGTACCGAAGAAGATGAAGAAGGGAATTCAGAAAAACAGCCTAATCATCAGTCTCAAATTCAATTCAAACCAGTATTGTACAATTTTCGATCACCTCCGGTGAGCTCAGAAAAAAGATATGCACTTCAAATGCCATTCGCATTGTTATTCGATAATCTCATTACAGTTTTATGGTCGATATACGGTCAGCAGGAAGATAAAAAAATCCTTAGCGGTAAACTCTACAATTATCATTATTATTTATATGATCGTGCGGTCAAAATTTTGTAAATTAACAAAATAAAAATTATAAGTAATAACTAGGACTCGAATTTCGATGCATTTGCATATTTTTTCTGGAATGCTTAATACGATGCTTTCCAAGGCACAAATGTGCTTTGAGTACACATAATTCTAACAATGAACTTTTTTTGCGCATTTTTCATTTTTTTTTATGTAATTTTCAACCCATTTCTAGTAATATTACGAAAAAAAAAATTTTTAATTTACAAACAATTGAAAAGACTTCTAGTGTAAAAATATGTCTACGCAGAATAATATAATTCGTTTCACGGTAGTTTAATAATAAAAATACCAATTAGGTATACAATCGAAAGTTGACAACAATTTGGAGAGAATTTCATTTCCTTTTTATAAAATAATTCTTATAAAAAGTAACAGCTGTTTAAACAAAAAAAAATTTTTGAATGTTAAATTGTATGCTAAATATTTATTTTCTTGAAAAAAAATATGACATTCCCTCCGAAATGTTGTCAACTTTTGATTATACAACTTTACTCTTAAACAGTATTTTTACTCTTAAACCACTAAAAAATGAATAATCGTAATTTTGCGTAGGCATGTTTTTTTTTTTTAACAAATATCGTAACTACACAATAATAAAAAAATGGTATTGACACAAGACAATTTTAAAATTAATTTTAAAATATATTTAAATATATTCAATTGTTGAATATTGATTTTTTTTAAAATTTCATAAAAATTTCCTATACAAAATGCCTTAAAAATTGGGTGTATAACGTCCTCTTAAAACACTAATATAAGTGAGTAGCGCTTCATTCTAACAGAGAGAAATATAATAAATATATTATATATTAAAAATTGTGAAAATTGGTAAATATTTACTTTTAAAATTGGCAATAGATAACTATGAAAAACTATAGAAGTTATAAGTAAGAAATAATTACCGATCGAGGTACAGCGTTTACTGCTGCTATTTTCTAAAGTTTTATCGAAATCATAATACCTATCGTGCATGCAAAAGTTGCATTAAAAATTTCGAGAAGTAATGGTCAAGCAGAAATAGTAATTATTATGATATAAAATATTATACGATTATATTATTACATATGACAACGAATAAGGATAGTTTCATTTGGGATTGTAAACAAATAGTGTTACAGTGGTCCCTAAGTAATAGCAAACATCGTACAGAAAGATGCAAACTATTTAATATAATACATAAGTATTAGCCAAAAGACATAAATAAATCGTCGACTGTAGAGATTACTAAATGAATTAAATTTAATAATAAATTATGAGAAAAAAATTTATTCTGTTGAGAATTCGCGTAAACATAGAAGGAAAGAGAAAATAAAAAAAATAGAAAATAAAAATATAATATTGGAAAGTTCTACGACTACAAAATTTCAAAAGGGAGATCTGGTAGTAATAAGATGGGAATCATCCGCAATCAGGCAACACCGTAAATTATAATCTTAAATAACAAATATTCTTATGATATTATACGAGAATTAACGTTTGATAGTTATGTTATAAGTAATATTTTTAGCGTATAATTAAAGAAAAACATACAGAAACATATTCATATATTTTTTTAAACGTTACAAAACAATAAATGTATTTTATATTTAAATTGTATTTTGTAATAATTGTTTAATTGTTTATCAGGATGCCAAACCTTTGGAAAAGGATGACTATTAAAAATGTACCTATGTTGTTAAATTTAAAATTGTATTTTATATATATAGTAATATTTTAATCACCAACATAAATCTAACTGTGAAAAAAGCCAAGTTCTAGATCCCCTGGATGAAGCATAAAACTGACTTGGCCACAATGTCAATATCACTACATACTTTGATCAGATGACTTTTTTGGAGGAGATCTGAACCTTTTTTTCTTCTGAGTTCTTTCCTTCCCATCACCAATGTAATTCCTAAGTGTGTACGTTTAATACTAATGTTTTATGCTTCATTCAGAAACTAACCAAGTGTAATAAGCAATACAAATAATAGAGCAGTGTTTCTCATGAAAGTAGGAGTGAAGTGAGTTTATGAACTAAAGAAAGGGTAGACTTGGCTACAATGTAGATATTACTACTTTGATTGGCTGACTTTTTTTTTTGGGGGGGGGGTCTGGATCTTAGCTCTATTTCAGTTAGATTTTTGTTGGAGATATCATTCCTTTTTGCTGACTTCAGTACCGTGGGCCACGTGTTAATTTTTTATGAGGCATTGGAGGGATTTTGTACGTTATAGATTTTCTCTAATAAGACCGTTGGGGCCTCTGTTGAGGATCTGAGAGATTGGTCTTATCAACACCAGGCACAGATACCCAATACGATCTTTTATTTTCTTTCATCGAGATTTTTAGTTATATAAAACGAAAAAATATTATTATTATATATAATAGGTATATAATATATTATAATAACAATATTATATATATTATATCCAACGAAGAATAACAGGGGTATAGAGTATATAGACTTGAATTAAATAATGATGAAATTACGAAAACATTATTTTTGGTAGATATTTACAGTCAATTACAAACAATCGTTTATTGTTATTATTGTAACACTGTTTGAATGAGGACGTTTGTTTCGATACTGAATCTGTGATTAATTAATAAGAACCCGTGCTAATCAAACAAAACTCGGGCAAAATTTAAATATAATTTCGGAATGTAAATTTTAATTTGAACGTGAAACGTTTCAATTATGAAAGTTAAATACATTTGTTATGAGCATTACTTCATGCATTTTACTACATTTACTAAAGCGGCATTCATTTTGAGAAAATTTGAGAAAATTACAGTTTTCAGATTTTTTCTGTTATTTACAATATAAGACCTATCTTTGTAACAAATTTCACGTTTCTACCTATACGGGAAGTATTCCGTATAAAAATGTTTATAATGAATGAATAAGTCAGTTACAAAAATTCAAACTTTTAAATTCTCCACTTTTGAAAAGGCTTACTATTAAGGGCTCAATTTCTTAAAGTGTCATAAGCTACTTGAGCTTAATCTATGTTTCAAATTTCTAAAGCACATCTTAAGAGGAATCAGAGATATGAGGATTATATAAACTGGGTAAACTTGTTCATGTAATGAACACGTATGATACACTTGCATTGCTGTAACTTAGCCGGTGCACTACCGTGCGCTTAGATATTTATGATCACCGCTCATCGTTGTTCTATACGTGTAATATATAAGAGACGACGACTATGACATATGAAACGTCAGTTATCCAACTGCTTTTGATGCGACAAAATATTGTTATGCTATGTGTATAGTTTATATGGTTTTATGTACAAGACAAATAAAACTATAAAACTGAATAGTCCAATACTTGGACTTATTGCATTATACGATTAACTACCTTTTCTTAGTTTTACAACTAGTTTTAATCTTGATAGAATAAATACATAATAATTATTAGTATTAAATAAATTTAGCATAGAGTATATTAGCACACATATGTAAAACTAGAAAATCCGTTAATTTATTGCAATATATTAATTAATGATATTTTTTAATTACTTATAAATGTGAAAATAAAAATTAGTAGAAATGTTGAAAGAATAAACTTTATATATTTTACTTTATATATTATATTATATATTTTATAAGTACCAATTATAACGTAAAATATTTTTTTCATTTTATACCTAAAGCATTAGCAGATTTGAATTCAGAATATGATTACATATAATATATACATAAAGTGTACCTATTTATTTATTGGTAAAAAAAAAAAATATAATGAAACAGTAAATGGCGTTTCTGGATTTGGACTTAAAACCAATCAATTAATCTAAATTCTTGAAATTTTCCACGTACGACTGTCATTACAATATTTAATTTTATTCCTTGCATTATCTTTGAGAATGCATGCCCTTAATTTTTACACAACTCAATAAAGGTGGGCAAGTTAATGGAAAAAATTAACTTAGTTAAGTTAAGTTAAGTAAGCTTATTAGATGCTTTTAGATGCCTTCAGTTAAAAGTTAAGAGTTAACCAAAAATAAATTTAACTGATTAAGTTAAAAGTTAACATTGAAAAAATATTAACTTAACTCAGTTAAAAATAAGTTAATTTTTTTTTTCATTTAACATTTATGTCTTAAATTTCAAGACTTTTTTAAATTATTCAAATATTTAAGAATAAAATTTCCACTATTTACTTTTTTTAATATTAAGTACTAGTTACAAGTTTGTAGGTACAATTTTTTGTCTTTTACGTGTTAACTTAACTAAATGATTATAGAAATTAACCATTAAAAGTTAAGTTAAGCCAATAATAACTTAATCTAGTTAAGTTAATTAGTTAATAACTAAATTAATTAACTAGTTGAGTTAAAAATTAAACAAAAATTAACTTTTTAACATAACTTTAACTTCTTAATTAATTAATGCCCACCATTGCAACTCAAGTCCTCTTTACTTAATTAAAACTTTACTTAATCCTCTGGATATACCTTCAACTTCAGTAGGTATTGTATCGTCTCCTTTACATTCTGTAATATTATACACCACTATGCAGCGTGTATATTATTTTGATCTTACTGAATAATTCTGTATAAACTATTTCACATAAAAATATAATATTAATATTACAAATACTAATGTATAACCCTGATGTACATTTCATATTTTCACCAAGTAGGTATAATTTTAGGTATAAATCAAATGCAATGGGCGTTAGAGTTTTTGAAATGTTTGAAAGAGGATTACAGTTATCCGGAAAGCATACGTAAAATCGTTAACGACCTTGAAATACAGTTGATAGATCTTTACGCCAAGGTTGGTGAACAAATGAAAAAAAATTCTCAGGAACCAACAAAGGAAGAAGAAAGTAAATCAAACGGTTAGTACCTACTGTATAATGTAGATAATTTCGAAAGAATGCACACTAAAAGTATACCTAAGTTAATTAATGGTCATTGTACCTATTGATAAACAAACATTGCAGTTCTTTATATAATTCAACAAAAAAAAAAAAAAAAAGCTTTATATTGGATTAATTTATATTTAACATAATATTTTATTATTACGGTCTGGATTTGTAAACATTTACCTATTTTTATTGAATGTATGTAATCCCACGAGTTTAAGAAATGTGAACGATTCGTTTAACCGGACATGTATTGAGTTAAGTCGAATTTCCACAGAAATGCATATTATATGGTACACTTTGTAATGTTCAAAACAAAATATATAGGGTACCCTATAGTTTTCAATTTTAGTAGGTAGAAGGTACCTAACTAAATATTAATAATTGGTACGACGCACCCGGATAATCTCGCGCGGTCGATACCGTTGTCGATGCGCGTCTCCGCGGACGTACGTATGTTCCCTACTCTCGGCACGCACCGCGCGTAAATCGTCCCAAACGAAACCCGTTATGTGCCGACCCGATAACCCCCGACCACCGGCGTCTCCAAAATTTGGCTTTCGTCGTCGTCGCGCGACCGGGGGTCGCTCTCATTCCCCAACCGCCGATCGAGCACCACATGCTAGTGAATTTTTTTAAGAGCCGATTTTCTTTTTTCGTTTTCCACATACATTTTCCTCCATGATGTATCTATTGATCACAATCGTGCCCCCGGAGATGGGGATTATTATATTTTTTTTTATATACAACACCTCGGCCGGTACATACCTACATTTTCCTATTTTGTTACCTACCTGTATTTTTAGTTACCTAGATTAGATAGTGTTTTATTTTTTTTTGTTGCGATTTATTTAAATCCAACTTATTATTTGTAATTATCCTTCCGATACCACTGGATCGACGGCCCCTCGTGAGGTTTTGTTTTTATATACCTATATTTTTGTCCCGGAGTGATGTATGCTCTCTTCGACCCTTTAGGTACATATTTTGTTTTCATTTTATTCTGTTGGAGTTTTACGCCAGACGAGCTTTTTCCACAAATAACTATAATAAAACATACTATTCCCATTAATAAGAACCATAGTTCTTATTCATTTACATTATCTATTCAAAATGCATCCTTTTAAATATAAAAATATATACATATAAAAAAAAGGGTTTGCGACCGTTTCGTACTACACAGGTCCGTCATATAATGCTCGGAAAAAGGTCCCATAAGATTTGCGAGATGTTACAACTTGAAGAACTGTATATTTTGTAGACAATTTTATTAAAACAGTTTTATCTTTTTATGCCTGGATAAAAATGTATACAAATTGTAAATTTAAATATTGGAAACGTTTTTGAAAAAATGTTTGTATTGGACGTAATGTTTTGTAACAGTTTAGTTTCATTATAAATTATAAAAAAACTCTACAGTAATATTCTTTAATTTATGTCTAAGTGAAAACAATAATAATAAGGCTTGCCTTATTGAATTATAAACAAATAGGTATCAATAATCAGTAAAAAAAAAAAAATAATATGCATTCTTATTTATATATATTGTAATTTTTCTTGTTATATATTTTAGCTAGGTATAATATTTTATATATATATATATATGTTTGTGTATTTCATGAAGATGAAGATAATATGAATATTTAAAAAAAATGTGGCTATTCACGACTAAAAACATGACATTTTTCACATTTTTTGTATAAAAAAATATACATTCATTACGCCCGCCCCTCCTTAAAATTTTGGATTTTTTTCACACAAATAACTATAATAGTAGTATATAATTTTTTTTTTTTATAGTATGTCATTTGTATACATTTGTACTGCCATTTTCATGATTTTTACGGAACTCTTTAATAGAGAAAAATAGATAATATTATTTCTCAATTACGACTACAGTCCAATAAAATATTTTTCTCACAAAACATTTTTTTTTGTTAAAATAACGCATATGTAATCATCCCATTGAGTAAGACAAAGACATTTAAAAACCAGCCATTCATGCATAATCATTATTATGTAATATATAAATACAACCGATTTACTAAACCCATTATTTTAGGATTTATGATGAAATATCAAAGAACCCATGATTTGTAGTCTTTAGTAATGTTTTTATATGCGTTTTACGAAATAATCCAAAAATGAATTATTAAAAGTATCATCCTCATCACATTTGTAGCCAGAATATGAGTACACATGCAACGATCAGATTAATGTATCTAGTTTCTAATTTTTCTAAAAAAAAAAACCAAAAATCATTGTATAACATGGCCTAGAATTTAAAATAAAAATAAATATTTTTAAAACATAAATATTGGACTGTATGTATACTTAAGTAATCACAAAATATCTTCAAGGCCCATAAACATACAAATCCTGGACTGAAGTATTACATATTATTTTAATTAAATAAAATTTTTTTGTTTAAGAATCTGAGGGATCTGAAACAACTTGCTTGTCATTTAACGAAAAAGATATTGGGACAAAATTAGAAGCTGTGAATATACCACTCGATTCTTCTGGCGAACCGAAAGCTTTAAAAGAATTAAACTCAATGGGCAGGAGAAAACCTAAACAAGACATGTACAACAAGGAGGATAATAAATCTTCAAAATGTAATAATGACTAAATCAAACGAAGAATTTAAATTTATTAAATATAATTTAAATATATAATTTTTTTTACGTATTAGCATATGTGATTGGTGCGCTACAAAAAATTTTAAACAAAACATCAGAAGAAGGAACAAAATCAGACGTCGAAGAGTATGTTATTATGCTATATCAATATTATTGAGTTATTGAGTTTGTTGAGTTATTTAATTTATAGATTGATTTTTTTAATTTCCAGATTGATAAAAGGATTAAAAGTTCAGCATAACTCAAATTCAACATTGGCTAGAAAATAGTACGATTGATCGAACAATTGAATTGATTTTTAAATAAATTTAGAAAAATTTATGTTATATATAACCAAACATTATTGGTATACGGCAAGTGTATATGTTTGATATAAAAAAACAAAAATGATTTTTGGTACGTTTATTTTATGACGAGACACTTTCTAAATCTAAAAATAATAACAAATTATTATTTTTATGAGGATGATACCCATTTAAAAAATATAAAACATATTTACACTCCATTATAAGTAGAGTTCTTTAATTTAGAATCTAAATTCAAACAATATATATATATTATATTATCTATCCTCTTTCTTGAAATAGTACTTCTAAAAATACTTCGAAAATATTATGATACTCATTCGTTGTGAAGTCTATACTTTACACTGAATCTCCAAAATTTTTGAATTGACTAAAGATAGGTACAAAATGCAGTTTTTCTGTAATGTAATGTAATCAACATGATGATAGTTCAATTTATTGTAAATAACATTTTTTATTTTATTTAATATTGTATAGACGATAAAATAAAAATTATGTATATATTAATATTTATTACCTTGTGTTCAACAGGATTGGGTAGAGTATAAAAGTTTATCTGAAGCAGCAAAAAGTGCAGTGAGTAAAGCTAAATTAGAGAAATATGATGAGTTGTATGAGAGGTTAGGAACTAAAAAAGGAGAAAAAGAAGTGTACAGGCTGGCTAAGGAAAGAGAAAAACAATCCAGGGACTTTAGAAATGTTTGATGTATAAAAGATAAGGATAAGAGGGTGTTAACATAAGAAAAGGAAGTGATAAAGAGATGGTAAGACTATTTTGAGGGATTATTAAATGAGGAATTCCCGAGAGAGGCAATTGATCAGGTAGAATGGAATTTGGGTAAGGAAAAATTCCAGAAGCGTAAAGGAAGAGTTGTGTAGTACCAATATTTAAGGGTAAAGGAGATGTACAGGATTGTGGAAATTATACAGGGATAAAACTTATGAGCCACAGTATGAAGATTTGGGAAAAGATAATAGATAAAAGGGTAAGAAGTGAGACAACTATTACTAGAAATCAGTTTGGGTTTATGCCTGGGAGGTCAAAAATGGAGCCAATATTTTGTGTGAGACAGATTGTAGAGATGTACAGAGAAATCAAAAAGAAATTGTGTATGGTATTCATTGATCTAGAGAAGGCTTATGATAGGGTTCCTAGGGAGATCTTAAAGTGGGCATTAATGAAGAAAGGACTACCAAAGGTGTATGTGAAC